>AWUE01014188.1:0-38215 GCA_001974825.2 Corchorus olitorius
AAAATTAGTTATGTAGCTAATATTACTCTTTTTGTTGAATCTAATTAGTCTTTTTTTAAAAAACAATTATCAATATATCAAAATTTAAATAATAACTAATGATATTTATATTGAATGCCTCACAAATTTGTATTTGCTAACTAACAATGTGACAGCCAATATTCACCGTGTATAACTTTTTTCTTTTTTCATGACATCGTTAATTATAGTGCATGTGCAACTTTTTAATTTTCATTAATGTAAGCTTAAATCACATCAATCCTTCATTAATTAATCAATATCCAAAAAATTGGTAGATTAAAAATGACAAATCAAGTTCTATCTTTGGTTTAAACTGTACAAAAATATGTATATGTAGCATATTAAATTTAATTTCTCAACCGTAAAAAAAGTTAAGGACATGATTAGTAATTAGGAAATTTTTATTTATCAATCCAATTTGTATATCAACTTTTATAGTTCCTCACGTTGCATTAAGTTTAGTTACAATTTTATACAAATATAATTTATATAAAGGTAAGAGTATGTTTGATTGAACTGTGAAAACAAATATTAAAAATTAGTTATGTAGCTAATATTAAAAAGTTTAAGTTTATGTAGTTTATTTAGTATTATTATATATTAAAAAGTTCAATTCAATTTAATATTTCTTTGAAATATATCAATAGATCATTACTTATTTTGCTTCAATAGCTTCAATCACATTAATCTTTAATTAATATGCACAATAGCATATAAATTCAATTTCTCGATCGCAAAAAAGGAAGGAACTATAAATTGGTGAATAGGAAATATTATTTCTCAAACCAATTTGTATACAAATTTTACAAATTTGATTTACAGATAAGGGTGTTTGGTTGTGTTGTGAGATTTGTTTAGGAAAGATTAAAATGGTGAATACTAAAATTAGATACTATATAGTGTGACATTAGAATGGCAGCAATAATTACCTAAAAAAATAATGGCAATAATAAAATAAAACATATTGAAATTAAAAAAAAATAGCTAGAAGAGAATAAAAGGCAAAAGAAAATTGACTGAAAGTTTGTTTCAAGCGATGTTTTTCTTTTCGGTAAATTGAAAGTTTTTTTTCATTTTTTTGAAGGATAAATAATTTATTAAAGAGGAGAAGGTTACAACCAAGCAATCAAGTTTGATATTCTTGAGACACCAAGTTTGGCTAAAGAGTCTACAAAGAAATTTGCCTCCCTAAAAATATAAACAAAAGTAACATGACCGATAATCTCTAACAAGTTAGACAACCTATTAAAGAGATTACTAAACTTCCATGGCCTACTATCAGATTTAGTAATGCATGAGATAACATTTGAAGAATCACTTTCCAACATAATTCTATATAATGGGAAAGCAACAACATCCATAATGATTGATAAAACTTCAACAACCGCCAAAAGTTCAGCAAGGTTGGAGTCAGCAATACCTATGTTCAAATGGTTGTTTCTTTTTGGTAAACTATCTTATTTTAACAATTTTAAGATGAGGTGGCATCATTTTAATGGAATGCAAAAAAGACCTATTTTTAGTATCATCCTATCATAATTTAAATTCATATAATATTGATAAATAATTTAGAGTAAATAAAGGTTGAGAACTATGGGTGATATCTACAACAAAGAGAGTTAGAAGGCTAGAGAAGCGGGAAAGAGGGGAGAATAAAAAGGATAGAAAACTATCTAAAAGTTTTGTTTCGATCGTATTTTTTTCTTTTTGGTAAATTGTTTTATTTTAACAAGTTTAAGATTTATAATATAGATATAATTAAGAAATTATAAAGTATAATAGAATAAAAGGTGTGGAACTAGCACTGATATCTACAACAAAATTTTGTTCTCTTAAAGTTAATAATTTTGGTTAAGATGCCGAGTTAATCAAAGAAATTGCAAAATTACAAATTTGAAGATGAAGAAAAATGTTGACACATCTCAACATTTTCGTGGAAGAGAGAAAGCTCAAGAAGAGACAAAAGGTTGATGGAAGTAAAGATAGAAATGTAGATACAGACTTAATTATGCTCGATGGATGATTTGCCAAGACAATCATATGAAAAACCAAAAAGAAAAAGGAGTTGCAAGAAAACTGATATCTACAACAAAATTTTGTTCTCTTAAAGTTAATAATTTTGGTTAAGATGCCGAGTTAATCAAAGAAATTGCAAAATTACAAATTTGAAGATGAAGAAAATGTTGACACATCTCAACATTTTCGTGGAAAAGAGAAAGCTCAAGAAGAGGCAAAAGGTTAATGGAAGTAAAGATGGAAATGTAGATGCAGATTTAATTATGCTCGATGAATGATTTGCCAAGACAAGCATATGAAAAACCAAAAAGAAAAAAGAGTTGCAAGAAAAGTCAAGTTAGTCACAATTGATGATGAAGATGATGACATAACTTTGGTGAAAATAAAAAATGTTGTCAACAAAAAGATTAAAGTGGAAAAGAATTATAATGATAAGTTTATTTTCATAGACTATTAAGCATAATTTATATATTTATTATATACTTATACTTATTTCATTTGGATTATTTTAATATTTATGATTTATAAAGATTAAATTATTATATATTTTTTATGTTATATATTACAGATTAATATGCGATTTATTATTTTTATTTAGTTATTTCATTTCTTATAATTTACAAATTATTAACACACGTGTAACTATAATTACAATCTCATATATACTGATTTAGGTAAGTTTTTATGTAACTTTTATTTATTTATTATGAATAATTCATCATAAGAAAACAAGTGGAAGAAGTAGATATCACTTTAGAAGAATTCCTCAATCCATCATAAAAATTGCAAATTTCTTCCAATGTTTTGTGTTCATTTCAACTGTCATGGAAATCAACAACAAAAATAAGCAATGAGAACTTTGTTTTCATAGACTATTAAACATATATTATTTATTATATTAATAATTCATTTAGATTTGAATATTTTTATTATATATGATTTATAAAAATTATTTTTTTCATATTATATTATAAATTAATATGCCATTTATTTTCGATAAAAAATCTGTCATTTATTATATTTATTTTAATTTTTATGTTTTATAAATCATTAGCATACGTGCAAACGCACGTGTCTTTACTAGTATATATATATATATAAAATGGGTGCCTCCATGCATATTTGCTTTTCGGTCACGTTTTTATTACTATTAATCAAGTACTATAGTATTGTCGGAGTAGAAACTCATCAAATCGAGCACTGGATCAACGCCATGCGTGAGGTTGCACGATTTTGATTCATTTGCATTGGCAAATGTGTCTTGATTTGCATGCATGGAGATCTCTGACTAAATATGCTTTAAGCTTCAAAAGAAAAGAAAAAGGCTTCTGATTCAAAGGTCAAAAGAGTGATAGCTTGGATCATGGCTTTTCTGCTTATAATTCATACACATACAAAGGGCCTATCAAAGTTGCAGAAAAAGCTCATAGATAGAATGATATAAAAATAATGAAAAAGTGTTTTTCCAGAATTTAAAAGCTAGAGAGCAGCAGCAGCAAGATAGGGCCCCAAAAAAGGAAAATCCTTAAACTTTTTATACCAAATTAAAAATGAAAAAAGAAAATTCTATTTTCCACTGTATGAATAATTCGATGTTCAAAAACCAAAAAAAAAAAATCATTTTATTGAAAATATAAAGAAAATTCTGCTATGGCAATGGGTTGGGGTCCTGCAAAGGTAAGTTTTCCATCATCATAATAAATTAATAATTACAATACCTTTTTATAAAGAGAAGAGAATCCATACTGTAATTGCATCTACCAAGTACCAACCATATAAACAGTCATTTCCAAGGAGACATGAAATAAAGCAAATGATTTCATTGGTTCAATTACAATTTGGGGAGAAAAAAAAGTCAAGCAAACTACTACACGTGTGTTCTTTTTGCTATTCACTCATTTTTTTTTTTTAATCATTTTTGCTTTTAGTTCTATCAAAGGGTTACAACTTCCAAGGGTACTAAAGATCATAATAATTGCTTAGAAAGGGAATTAAAATTTTATATAAATCAAGAAACATCATCACAATTTTATTTTGATGAGTCAAGAGAAAGACTTGGGTTGCTCTAATCTGCTATTTTCAATAGATAAGGACTGCATAAGGTCACATTCAATTCATGATAAACAACAATTGAAAACAACTGCAAGCAAATGGATCAAAGTCTATTTTATGAGTTAAGAGTCAATAATCAAAGTTGCTTTCTTTATTTGTGAAAGTCTAGAGAGGGTGAAGGTGATCTGTAATAATTTTATTGATGCTTTGATGGAAAACTCAAAAAGCCACATGACATGTTCCAAGAAAAGTAGGAAAAGAGGTACAACTTTAAGGGCTTTGATGTTACATCCCTCCACAAACTACATACTAACACATACAATCAGGGGAATAAGGCAATATTAGCCTTATATATTTATCTTGCTTTTTTGGTGGGTTCATCAAAAACTAAAGATTTCAAAGAAACTAAGTATGCCGAAAGCATCGACAAATTAATTAAATAATAATAATAATAATAAGAAAAAGGCTGGAATAATATGATGGTACGTGAAGTAAGAGAACAAAGTTACTACATAGCAAGGAAATATGTAAATGAATTCAACTTACTGTTCACATATGAATTTATTGATCCAACTTTGAATCAGAAATCTAAGCTTTTTGTTCATTGTGGGTGTGTCAGCTATCCACTGCTTTGCAGGTATAATTTGCGAAAAATTCATAAATAAAGAGGGCACATGTGGCATGCAAGCAAGGGTATTGGCTCCTGCCACATTTCTGAAAAAGAAAGAAAGCTAAAGAAACCCATAACAAAATCATACCATGAGAAAGCTTTACTGCCAGAGCATGTTGCCATGCACAACTTGATTACTCTTCGGATAACTCCAAATTCCATAAGACAAACCTGTGAAATGTAACAACGTTTTAGATTTGGTGGACATCAAAATTTGGGCTTTATCAGAACCAAAACTTGGTAATTTAACAAATAGTGATGATTTAATAGTCAAACCACCAATAAACATCCCAACCAAATGATTTTAGCATGTCAATAGATACCTTTCAATATTGCCTTCAAAGATTTCTCATATAAGAGAATCACCAAATCGAATAACAGGGATTTAGGGGTCCATTACTCCATTTTATTAATACAAGCTTCCTCGAGTTCCTGAGATAGTAATCCCCCTAGATCTCCTGCATAATCACACACAGACAAAATATTCAATGAGCGTAACTGTAAGCATCTTAAAAGGCCATGAATTATTCTATACTGGAGGTGAGACGAATAGAGTCAAATAAATTAAATTAGTAAAATTTCAGAGTAATGAAGGTAAATACCAATACCAGATAGCGGGATGTTCATGTAATTTCATGATTCAATAATTAACAAAACTGGGAAGGAAGCATAGAGTATCCTAGCTCGTGCATGTGTTCGAGCATACTTAAAAGGCTAAAATCTTAACATCAGTTGTCATTTAGATAATTCCATGCACTAAATGTTCATGATAGAGAAATTGATTGTGATGACTCAATTCAGATATTGCTTTGAAGTATGGGGCCAAATAACCAACTTGCTTACTACAGTCGGCACTTTTCCACCCAAGGGGCAGTTTGATGCAATCTTGTCACAACTAAATCCATGTGAAAGCTCTCATAGTGAAGTGGCCGACAAATATACACACTTGGCTGTCATCATCATTGCCATCACCAATCCGAATTTGTCAGCATCAGCTGCAAAGTTTATCGACTGTCGGTTCTTTCTCTTCACAATCATCTTTCCCTTTCAACTTATCGGTCATATATTTTGCAACACCTAATATGATGAATCGAAAAAAAACTCAAAATGTAAATTCATCTGAGACACTATTTAATGCAGTTATTGCTGGCACTGCACTACCATTTCCCAGTAGCTCAGCTTAAAAATCATCCATTCCTCCACTGGCTGACCTCCTCGTCTTTGTTTCTCTCCCACCCCACTGAAGGAAAAAAAGGATCTTGATTATGGTTCCCTTTAACAGGGCAAGTAACATTATTGATATCTTTTTGATAGGAAAACAATAAGGGAGGAAAAAGGGAAACAACAAAAAACTGCCCTAGTACATGTAGAGCATACAAACAAAAACAACAAGAAGCAGAAACCAAAATCCAAAAGCTATTTATTAAAAAAAAAAAAAAAAAATCCAAAGCCAAGCCAAACAAAACTACAAAAGCTAAAGCTCAGAGTTAATTACTAAAATTTATTAAATAAAAATCAATAAGTCTAGGAAATGCTACAAGAAACGAGAACTAGAAAAGAAGAGCGTAAAAAAGAAAAGAAATTAAAGTGCCCAAAGTTCCATCTTAATCTCATGTATGAGCAACTCTGTTCTTAAATGGCACTATCATTCCTTCCATGCAGATATAACTAAAAAATATTGTACTACCTTACCAGCATGACTCTACCAAGTATAGCTTCAACATCTTGTGCCTTTCAAACCAGGAAACTCTTTTTCAGGAAGAATCTGTATATCAATAAGAACTAGATCAATATTAGCCAACCACCAGCCAAGCATTGCAATCGCCAATCCAGCCTTACCAAGGCAGACTACCAACAAAATTAAAACTCCATGGATAAATTCATTTTGAATTTTCACTAGTTTCTCTCAAATACCACCTTTGCTTGATACCATGTCATAGACAATAGCATATATGCATCGTATCTTATCCTATTCAGTATTAAGACCAGAAAAGCATAAACTAAAAGATTTAATATCCTGATACAGACCAAAGTTCAGGATGAACCCATGAGTATTTTTGAGATCTATTCAGTTCAACGTGATGGAGTGGCTCAACAAAAGTAAATTCAAACCACACATATGCTCAAACATTCAAACGACACATATGCTCAAACGCAAGTCCACCCACTAGAATAAGAACCTTTCCATATATAACAATTGCCGTCCTCGGAATTTAATCCCAACAATTTGAAAATTCAAAAACAAAAGAGACCGTATAATCAGTGATACGTAAAATGATACCCTTCATGTAAGAATAGGAGAGGATAATCAGCAGTACCCCATAAAACTAGTTTAATTACTAACTCTTCAAAACTAAAAAAGAAAAACAATAATTTATTTTTCTAAATATACGGTTGCAGATATAGGTCATGGAAATTAAAGCCTCCCAACCACAACATGACAAAAGGAATTCCACTCCTGATTTTCCCTTGTATTAGAAGGAATTCTAAAACAAGCTGCATCCCATTCACATAAATAAGCAATACTAGTAAGAAATACCCTACCAGATAGACGAGGCTATAGAGATTGGCATTTTTCTTTCTTTTTTTTTGTGCAATTTCACATGGATATGTGTAGATACAATGGCTAGATAGAAAAACTAGGAAGAGAATCATAAGTCTTAACTCTGAACAATGAACTCTAAGGCGTTGCAGCCACCAAATGGTTCTGGTTTGATTTGAAATGCTCATGCATATGACATGCTCAAAACCTGGTTAAGCTTGCATATTTTAGACAAACATTGACAGCATTTTCTAGGTACAACCAGGTTTAACTTTTTGTTTTCAAAAGTTTCTTTTTCTTCAATGTTTGAATGTTTGTTGCTGACTTTCAACCTTGGTCTCCAAAGACAATAGATAAGTTCATCGTTGCTTCATTTCATATTTTGATAAAAAATTTTAGTTCACTATAATTTTACTTATATCTTCGATATTATCATGATATGCCTAATAGAAATTTTATGTCAATAAACCATTTCTTTAGTATTTTGCATCAAATTTTTATTTGTAAGCAAACTTTTTAGCTCAAATATCTTTAAATCCTTGTACTTTTTAAGGTTATGTTACAGCTAACATAAAATATGTAATGTAACAATAGTGTCAAAAAATAGCCCGATGGACGAATCAATAACCCAGCAACCAAATGCTATCATTGAGTTTGACATCAGGTTCAGGTTTAATAACTATATTTTGAAACCAAAAAAGAGAAGATAATAACCAAAAATTGACAATGAGAAATAGACAAAAAGAAAAAGGAAAAAAACCATAAGAGAACTGTTTTTCTTTATAAAATTTGTGATATCAAAAACCATGTGAAATGCCACAACCTCAGCTTTCAATCCATTTGGCTTTGTGTTGAGGACCAAGTCAGTATTTTAAAACTAAAAATGTTTAGCCTTAAATAATAGGTCTTCAAAGGTGAAAACAGTTAAGACCATGCATTATCAAGTGATTAAAGTTGAAAAGAAGAAAAAGCATTAGTGCATGAGCTTTTGTGTGTTTTAGTGAAAAATGGCAAATGAGTAATAATTAATTTTTTTCTCAATCCAAAGCTTCACAAAATGGGGTAATAATTAGATGGAACTAAATACCTTGTGGATCATGCAAGCCAGAGCAAACATCTCCTGATTCAAAGTCAATGCTTCCATCCCTTCAAGTGACCATCATCCATGTATGGTTCTAGAAACCCAATGAACTGAAACAGCAGAAACTTAGCTGGTCAATATATTCATCACTCTGGTAGTGGCCACAGAAAATGCTAAGACTACATCCTATAGGACCTAAATATTATAGCGAAATATAATAAGTTGTTAAGTTGATGTTGCAGAAAAAGGATATTAAATATTACAGCGAAAAACTTGAGCAAATGATGTAGACAAAAGGATTAGTGTCATATCGACACTGCAGTCTGTACCAAAAGTTGCTAATACATATTCATGGAACAGAGGCTGATGCCATTAGTAAGGAATCTCCATTTTGTTTTTAAATTTATGAAAGTAATATAAGTTACAATATTTTATGGCATTTATGGGCAGGTTTAGGGGACTTTAGGGACTGCAAGTGGAAGTTGACATTAAACGAGATCACAAAAAAATAATAATAATAATAATAAAAAATAAAATGAAAGGTCAATAAATCATTACCAAATATTTAAGTATTAGGTGTGGGGGGATACATCAGGTCCCATTTCATGCATATTGGCAACCAGCTCAAAGCCAAGTGGCACTAGGGAATCACAATATATGATGTAAGAAGCTTCAACCCCATTTGGCTAAAATTGCATGCTTAATCAACCCAATACTTATAATGTTGGTAACATCCAAAATACATTGATGATGAATTTTAAGTTGAATACATACTGTTTAAGATGATTCAATTGACATATAAACTGGTTTGAAATTGATTGGCTAATTGCTCAAATAAGGGCCTAATGTTTGACAAAATGTTCAAATAAGGGCCCGATCTTTTAATTTGGCCAAATAAGGGCCTAACGTTATCGAAAATGCTCAAATAAGGGCCTGGCGTCAGTTTGGATGACGCGTGAGAATTTTCGACGCCAGACCCTTATTTGAGCATTTTCGATAACATTAGGCCCTTATTTGGCCAAATTAAAAGATCGAGCCCTTATTTGAGCATTTTCGATAACGTTAGGCCCATATTTGGCCAAATTATAAGATCGGGCCCTTATTTGAGCATTTTGGCAAATGTTAGGCCCTTATTTGAGCAATTAGCCATATTTTAATGCATCCCTACCATACACACATCCATATACCCCAAAACGTGT
This sequence comes from Corchorus olitorius, assembly GCA_001974825.2. Lineage (NCBI taxonomy): Eukaryota > Viridiplantae > Streptophyta > Magnoliopsida > Malvales > Malvaceae > Corchorus > Corchorus olitorius. The sequence continues at coordinate 9,582 of AWUE01014188.1, forward strand.
ACCATATCTATGCTTTTGATAATATATTTATACCTTAGTTCCATCCTTAGACCAACGTGCACCATAACCTTCAGCAACCCTTATCTCAAAGACAGAACCATGTGGTCGAACAATATATACATTCAACCAGCAACAGTTAGAGATCAAATGAGTAATGACACATGCTGCAAGGTTGTTTTTATTTGAATCTGCAGAGATTGAAACAGGAAGTGCTGAATAGATGGTTAGTCACTAAAGGAAGGAAATAGTCAAGAGTCTATGTATGTGCATGGGTAAATACTATATACATTGACTATTTTTGCATCCTACTATCAATCTTACTTTGTTTATTATTCCAAAGGTCCACCTTGCACTAAGGAGGCAAAATTTATTAACTAATATTATGACTTTCCTTTTGTCCATAAAAATGGATGCATACAACTAAGGATGTACCTATCTTCAAGTGTCAACACAATAAATCCTTTTAGAATTCTAAGATACTAAACACTCAGTAAAATAATTAGTATTATGTTATAAAGTTTAGCAAGCTTTAGAGGACAAGCATGCAAATGAAGCCCCCCCCCCCCCTGCCAATGTTTATAAAATATATAGACATGGGGATTAAAATAATAAGGAAAGAACTTACCGCTTCCATCCAAAATACCCCAGAACCTATTGCCACTTCGATCAACATGCTTTGACAAGGCCCTAGCTCCACGAGTCAAGGTACTGCCTTGAACCTAAAGACCACACACACGCGTGCACACACACACACAGACACACACAAAACGGAGAAGCGAAAAGAAAAAGGACCAAGTCATACAATGTTGGGGATAAGCAGAAACACCTAGGTAGATTAATATGTTACTCTTGAACAGTCAAAGACAAAGTTGAATCATGAAGAAAGCAAGGAGGACCAAACATACATTTATCGTAGGAAATGTTCAAATGACCCATGTTTGGTCCCACCAAACATGTTCCCAGTCACATATCAACTGCCCAGTTTTGCTCAGGTATGGTGTGAAAAAAAAAAAAAATTAATAGCCTCTTAATGCAGCAACTAGACTGTGGAAGTTCTTTGCATGAGAAACCCTAATTTTTCAGTCAACATATACAGCCTTTTTAAGTTCCGTATCTATCTGGATAATAAAAACAATGCATACTAATTGCAACATGTTCACTTGAGAAAAATAAAAGAAACTTCAATCTAAGGAACAAACTGTATGGTAGAAGAAGAAAAGCAAAAGAGCCTTCTTGAAAAATAAAATTATAGAAAGCATAAAAGAAATTAAAAAGCCACTGTCTTACATCTGGATTATATGGCAACATGAATGATGAGAGAAGTGTTGATTTTGGTGGTGGGAGTGCACCGGAAATTGTTCCAGTAGTATGTGCTAGACCCAGAAGGCTTTGAACGCCTTCATAACTCAATTTCTGGATTAAAAACTTCTAAACTTCAGCATAGGGATCTTAAATTTATATATATATATAAATAAAAAAAAAAAAAAAACACCATTGGCAAGTAGTGAGTTTAGACTTGGTATTATTGGTACCATGGAGTAAAATACACAGACAGACAAATACTATTATCTACACAACTAATGAGTAAATTGAGAGGTAGAATCTGTCTATTTAATAAACCCACATGAATGACAATGGAATTGGTCCCAGTGCCAACATTATTTAAGATTTGAAATAGGCACAAATACATATATGCTGCCAGAATAACCTATATAACATACTGAATGGCCTCTAAAACTAAAAAAGCAAATGGTGAATGTTTGTCATACATATACCATAAAAACTATAAAGCATTAGCACACGGTAGATCCTTTTGGTTTGTCAGCAATTATAAAACTACAATATATGTTGATAATCTGTTGTGACCAACTATAAATAACATAGACAGAGTCATATACCATTAATTCAAGATGTTTCAAATTGGTAATATAATAAATCTTTTTTTACTTACAAATGCCTTTCTCTCTATATTTATGGGATGATAAAGGAGCTCAATCAAGTTCCTCAAATCCTTTAAAATACAGCTCATACAAGCATGTCACGATCTTCCTTAGATTTAAGATGGAGAATATACATAATAACCATGTACAATTCACCAGAAAATCTTAACTCCAGTTTTCAAAGAATATATGAAAATTAATTATGATCAATATTTAACCACTTCTCAATTGTCTGCCATTCTACTGAAATGAGAATTACATTTCTAATTTCTAAATAAAGGATAGCTGAGAATCCAAATTTAGTATTGTCACTTGCTAGCTATAGATAATACTATGCATCACATATATTCAATAGTTTGAAATCATGATTTGAGATTCTACTTACAGCCAACAAAAGTTAGGTTAGTAGTTAAATTTTAAGAGTTTATTTATAGAATACTGTTGTAGTTTGAATTTACCTTAATCTTTTCTTCCTAATGCAAAATTAGGTAATTTTTGAAATGTAACAACAGTATTCCTTTTATAACAATGACCAATGGTCAACATGCAGCGTTAGACACCATCATGTTAACCATTCCTTTAACATGCTCATTGCAATAGGTGTATAACAAAAAATTGGATTGTATTATCTTCTCCATGTTCATAAAATCAATAAATGGACTACCACAATACATTTTTTTCTTCCTAGTCATCCTTCTCTCTCAAGACTTGAGAGTCATTACTTTATACTCAAGGACCCAGTAATCTATTAGGAAGCGCATAAAAATCCAAGGTTTGTAAACTCAATCGATAAAAGCCCAAGCAGGCGAGCACACAGCAATTTAACAGAGTGTCCCAGTGGGAAGAAATCAGATTAAGCTGTTAGATATAAGAAAATCATCTAAAAACTAAAACAAAATGCAGTAAGTGAGCAACTCACGAATAGAATGAAAGCCAACAAGATAGAGGGCTGAACCACCAAACTAGAAACACAGATTGCAAGGACGCCATTACACCTTTCCTTTTCCTCTGTATAAAATTTCCTATATATTTTCAAGCCTGTAAAAGCATGAACAAATGTACCACAACTGAATCAGCCTATCACTCAAAACAAGAATGCAACTACCCACAATATTCCAATCAATCCAATGCATATAATACTTAATGACAAGAATGTCCATTTGATCAATGATCTTTTTTTTTTTGGGTGCATAAAACAAAATAAAGTTAGGCATGAAGTAGACCATGAAATTACATGATTATCGGTTAAGCAACCTTCTGGATGCATTACGTAAAAGCATTTATTGACTTCTGTCTATATTCCCCTTTGGTCTATATATCATAGGGAGTTTCTGAGAATATAAAAGCTAGGATATCTGAGATTTCTCCGCAAAATCAGATTTGATTAATAGCTATATTAATAGATTTTATGATCTTATGGTTTCAATCAACTCTTAGAAAATCTGATGCCACCCCTTTTTAGAACATCATTTACTCCATCATTAATGATTATCACCACTATTAATCCTCATTCAAAATCCATAAATGAATTCTGCCTTTCCATATAGTAGTACCTCAAACCTTACGTCAAAAATAATGCATGTTGTCCACATGTCCAGAGAGAAATATTTCAAGGCCAATTATGGGTGAACTTCTACAACCATTACCTTCTTCTATGGATTTAACACCAGGAAGGACTTGAGAAATATTTTCAGCTTCTAACATCTTAGAGAACGTAGCATAATGATGAACATCCTGCAAGTTGATGAAGTTAGTAAAGCCCATCTCAGAAAAGGAACAAGCGATGTGAGGCATGAGCATCGAGTCACCTGAACCTCAAGCAGCAGACATTTATTAACGAGGATCTTTGCACCTGGCTCAATACTAAATAAACAAATAATATGACTCACTTATCAAAAGAAAGAAAAGGAAAAAATAAAAGATTGCTCAGGTTTCCATAAAGACGCCCTGGAAAAAGGGGAGAAGTCAACTGGAACTAAAATTTTAAAGCCACAACATCATAAGCTGGATTCAGCATCAATGAAGAATTTAATTGGCCTCTCATTAGAAGCTCGTAGATTGTTCACAAGAAAGGCAAAAAAACTTTAAATCAGACAACTTAGTGACAATAAGCTCAGGTTTTCAGGTTATATTGACACTTCAATCTCCAGACTAAGCATTACCCCCTCAAACAAAGTTTCCAACCTCTACCTCAAGAGGATGAGCATGTTTATATAACCATAAAGTTAGAGGATTTCTGTTTTATAAAGCCTTAAAGCATGCATTAAGTAGAAGCAAGAGTTGTTTTTGTTTCATGTTTTTTTTTAAAAATAATAATAATAATAATAATAATAAAAAAGCAAAAAAGCGGGACTATCTTGAGCATCTTCACCCCTAATCAAGAAAATTACACATGTCATGTAGATTTCAGACTAGTGTTGGCTGGGTTCTGCAACATGCAGTTTTGAAATCTGTCAAGCAGATAAGTAATTTATGTTAGGTAAATAACAGGTAGAGAGATTCTATCTGTACACTTACCACTGAAATGAAAAATGATTTTTCCTTTCCTTTTCTTTTATTTCTCCCCATAATAAGGAAAACAAAATACGGGTACTTCCGATGAAAGGGAGAATCAATGTGGCCTCACCCAAATTACTGAGCTCTATTGAACTACCTCTGCTGAATTAGTCTTTAAGCGACTTTAAAGGAAAAAGAGACATTTCTTGTTTGGTTCTTTTTATGTACCTCTCGTGTGTGTGTGTATCTGTCTTTATTACACTGGCAATTGGCAAAGTTCACCTATCGAGATGTGCTGTCAGGATGGTATTTTAATTAACAGGCAGACAAGTTTGGTTAATGTTGAGTCTAACCAGCCAAATCAAGTTACTTCTCTACAGACTTTTATAATGAATAAGATTGCATAATAGAAATCAATGAGTACAGACTACAGAACAAGTTTACAAAGCAAGTGCTAATTAAACAGGAAAAAAGAGTCATCAAAAGGAAGAAGAGTGATAAAGTAAAACGAAGAGAATCCCCAGACATACTTATCATATTTTCCAACTGCACACCTTCCTTCAATCGTCTTCAAGCCATCTACAAAGAATGTCAAATTTCAATTGCTTAGAATAATGAAAAAGGAATAGGGTATCAATAAGAAAACTAAAAGACCCCATAAATAACCTCTTAATAGTATAAAGAAAGGCTCCTCAACATGAAGTTCCAAGTCTATATTCTTCATAATCTACAAGGAAACAAATCAATCATAAACCTGAACCAAAAGTAATATAAAATATAATAACAGCATTAGAAATGACTAACATTTATCAATTCAAGTCCCTTATTTGAAACCAACTCATTCCATTCTTCCTTCTGTTTCATAGAAATGTCGTCACACATTAGTGCCAGATTGTCTTGTCTATTGCAAATGGACCCGGAAACAATGGACTGGTAGAAAGCCAATGCAAGATGCTTGTATAAAGGGTATGAGGGAACGCCTTTCAAAATATCTGCAGCATTTCATTCAAAATTTAAAAATAAGATACAATTACGCTTCTACCAAATGGATTAAAATTACTACCCATAATTTTTTTTTTCATTTTGGCCCTTTCCTTTGATCATCCAAAGAGGAGATTAACAGAGACAATTGAGAATTTTGGCAGATAAAAAGAATAAGATAGAGAGAATTTTGTTACCAGGAGGGTCGGAATCGGAGTGGGCGGGATCGGAGATGAGGAGGTTGGAGCAGAATTCAGGGGAGAGACCCAATTCGAAATTTAGGGATTTGTCAATGTGAGATTGGAGAGTGAACTTCATTAGCTCTTCCATACATTCTCTTAATCTCTCCATTTCTCTTGCTTTATGAGTCAAAGTTGTTCCACTTCCCTTTGCTGAGCTCCACCACCACCGCTTTACCCACTTTCAACTCAGAAATTCAAAATCAACAGTAACCCGTTAACTGATTTTTATTTTTTTTAACTTTGTTAAAACAAAAAAAAAATTTAACATCATGCTTCATGCTTTTATGATGTCATATTTTCGTGACTTAAACCGGTTAACTGATTCAACAAAATACTAACGGTATAAATTTTTTTTTAAGGACTAGGTTCTGTTTGTTAAATTAAGTACTGAAAATTTAACTACTCAATCTTTATGGCTACTGAATTTAATACTGAATTTGTGGTAAAAAACTGTTTGATAAGTTACTTAATTTGAAATGTAAGAAAAATATTTTTGTTGATATTTTTGTATGAAAATATTTCAAAAATATATAGGTAACAATTAAAAAAGGAAAGAATTATTGATAAAAGGAAAGAACATAACATTAATATTTGAATCTTTTCATAAATAATATTGTTGAATAGAAAAAGTAACCTTAGACCTACTTTTTATTTCCAATGTTTTTTCATTGAAAATTTTAAATTAAGTGATTTTCTAACCTTAATTATCAAATGCATTGAAAAAATTAAAGCATTGAAAATTTTCATTTTTAATGGTTTGAAAATTTTCAATGGTTTATCAAATAAATTTAGAACATGTAGGACTGAAAGCAGAAAGGGAGTTGCTAAACACCGCCCCTTTTTTCTAGTTACCGCCCCCTTTTGACAGTTTTGCCCTTTAATTTATTTTCAAAATTTCAAATCCTCTGCAATCTTCAAGAACGCTCAAGAATATTTCAAATCTTCAAGAACGCTCAAATACGTGGAATAACCGAGAACTCTGGAAATGGATTCGCCATCGAACGAGGTAAGAAAAATCGAAAAATTTAAGAAAATTTTCGGTGCCACCCTAGGAGGGCGGCATGGCCATGGTTATGCCGCCCTCCATGCGGCACCAACAATTAGCATTCATGACTGAGGAAACATTTGACACCGATAATGAGGCAATTGAATGGGCAAAAGATATTGCAGTTTTGTGGGGTTTCGAGTTAGTAATTTCTTCTCACAAAGATGGCTGTAGGAAGAAGATCCTGAGATGTTTCCGTGGTGAACGGTACAGGGGGAATCTAAGAGATTTAGATGCCGCCGTCCGAAGGAATACAAAGACTAAGGCATGTAAATGCCCTTTTCCGGGTGAAGGTCCAAGAGTTGTCTCAGTCTCGCCGTTGGAGGATTGTAGCATATCCTGGTCTAAAGGGTACGCACAATCATGGTTTGTCTGTATACCCGGAGGGACATCGACAGAGCAGCGGACTTAGTGCCACATCAAAGAAAATAGTCCAGGACATGGCTCTATCAAAGCCGTCTGCTATTCACGCGACTATTATGAAGCAACATCCGGAAGACAATGTTATCAGAAAACAAGTCGACAACTATAGACATGTTGTGCGGAAGGAGGACTCTGAGGGCAGAGATGTTTTGACTCAGTTTTTTCATCAAGCCGGGGAAAATAACTATGTATGCCATGCGTATGCTGACCCGGATACTAGAGTGGTGACTTATCTGTTCATGGCACATCCAGAATCAGTGACTTTATTCCGAAACTTCCCTTGGTTGATTGGCATGGATTCAACGTACAAAACAAACCAGTACAACATGCCTTTTTTTGAAATGATCGGGATGACTCCATCTAACAACAACTTCTTGATTGCATATGCAATTATGAAGACTGAGAGTGAGGGGAGTTATCGTTGGGTTTTGTCCAAGTTGAGGCAGTTGATTGGGAATGATGTGCATCCGACTGCTATTGTCACTGATCGGGAGTTGGGGCTGATGAGACCGATAGCCGAGTTATTTCCACATACTCCCCACTTGCTCTGCACCTGGCACATCAACAAGGACGTTGGAGATCGAGTCTACAAAATTTGTGGAAAAAACAAGGCTATCGCAGATTCATTCAAGAATGGAAGGTGGAAAAAGATCTTGGAAGCCCGAACAGAAGAGGAATACTATAGACAAGTCAACTCCTTGAGATATCGGTGGGGGAACAGACATCAGGTGGTATTATTATTTATTAGTCGTAGTATTTATTATTAATGTTATTATCATTTATTAATGTATTCATTTATTATTTCCGCAAGTGGTATCTTATCTTGAGCAAACCTGGTTAGTGCACAAGGAGAAGTTCATGCACCCGTGGACGAACAATTTGCGACATCTCGGGAACTCTACTAAATGTAGAGTGGAAAGTGCATACTCTATGATAAAGCAATGGCTTCACTCATCCACTGGTGCTCTCGATACAATATGGTTGTGTGTCCACACGGCAATAAAATGTCAACTTGTTGAGATCAGGTTCATTTCTTTAAAGTTTAGTTTTTGTTATTGTTGCTATTGTATGTAGATATTTTTATTCTAACTATGTTATGTTTCATTATTAGGCGCACACTTGAAGAATCTAGATTTAAAGCACCTGCACTGTACTCCTCCTTTCCATTCAACTACTTGACTTGTCGAGTTTCCCACTATTGTCTGAAATTGCTTGACCCTGAGCTACAAAGGATGAGAGAATTAGCCAATGAAGTGGCTGAGAGATGCTTTTGTGCGTTGAGGACAACGCATGACATTCCTTGTGCGTGTGAGCTGAAGGTTGCCATGGTATCGCATACCCCGATTAGTCTCGATCGCGTTAACATCTTTTGGAGAACACTTACTATCAGTGATGGGGTTGAGCAATCTGATTTTGTTAGAGGTGATGACTTTGTCGGTGGTGATGATATGCCGGAGTATTCACGGTATTTTCAGTCACTTGTTGCTGAAGTCTATGCAAGCGATCCTGTTGTTGTCCGCAACGCATCTCTTCTCCTCCACAGCCATCGTCACCCAGATGAAGCCAACTACCTTGAACCGGATGTGAACACGAAATTTAGAGGTCGACCGAGGGGCAGTAGATCGACCAGACGTGATCCGAGTTCGTGGGAGTACAGTGAGAGGGGTCGTGGCCGTGGTCGGTCCAGTAGCGGCCATAGTAAATCCACTAGTCGTGGCCGTAGCTCATCGTCATCCGTCCAAAATGCCTCAGGAAATGGTACGAATACACTTATTGTTATCTATTTTATGGGTTTTATTTTATTTTTTTTACTAAACCTTTAACTAACTAAATAAATTTTTGTTATAGATCAACTGGGGGATGACATAAGTGAATTTTATGCCTATACCAAGATCCCACATATAATTGCCCCGTACGTGCAACGATACCTCAATGTGGCCGACGACGGCAACTGTGGCTTCCGTGTTGTTGCGTCCTACTTTTTCAACAATCAGGAGGAATGGCTCTCGGTAAGTGATCGAGCCAAAAATAACCCTATTTTTATGGCTATTTTCTTATGTTTTTGGATCAATTTATGCTTAAAAATATGTTATTTTGTTAATATTTGTGATTTGAGTCTTTATGAGATGTGAAATTGATAATTTGATAATTTTCACTACTTTTGGAGCTATTTTTATGACTTTTTACACAGATTTGAGCAAAGCAATTTTGAGCATAGATTTGGAGATTCGAAGTTCGTGTTTGAAGACCATTTGAAGATAAATTGGAGACTTGAAGACCATTGAAGATTTATTTCAAGAAGCAAGGATTGAAGATTGGAGCTTTAATTGAAGACAAGTCATGGATAAATTCTCAAGTTTTGGTATTTATGGATAATTTATGTGGGAAAATACTCAGCCCATATAAAATATTAATTGGAATTAAAATCCCAATTAATGACTCCTAAATCCAAGGAAATATCAAAATCCCGTAGATTCCCGATTCTAGTCCTAACAGGATTAGGATTCAGACGCAGTTTTGGTAGAAAAATCATAATTTTCTGCTCAGACCTCTGTTTCAAGCCCATGAGTACTCGTTGGAAAGCTAACTCCGAGATCTACAACTTTCCTTTGAAGTCCAAGACCCAGTTCTGCCGTTTTCAAGTCCAAAAATGCCGTCAAAGTCACTGCACGAATTCAGCAAAATTTCAGGATCCTATTTTAACTTGGATTCTACTTTAGGATGACTTTTAATCTAACTTGGAGTCCAAGTTAGACCCTTAAACCGTCCTAGACTTCTTTCCAAGTTAGGATTGGAATTTCTAGGGTTATTTCCACTATAAATAGCCACCTTAGGTCTAGGTTTTTAGTGCATGTAGATCTAGAGATTTTATTTTGAAGATTTGGAGGAGTTTTGCCCTAGGAGCCGCCGACCCCTCTACTTCCCATCCTTAGATAAGTTTTTCTTCTTTTCTTTGGATGCTCACTCAATTCATGAGTGAGTAATCCTTTTCTTTTCTCCAATGTAGAATTTAATTGATCTCTTGACTTATATTATGGTGAGATTTTGTGCTTTTATATGAAAATTAATTGGGTATTTCTTAATATCTCTGCATGAATTCTATGTTGCTTGTTTTGATAGATTGAAGCTAGCACTTTCTTGATAAATTAAGTAGCATTAGCTAAATTAAATCTTGAAGGATCTTCGGATTTAGTTGTTTGGTAGCAATTGGAAGCGAAGGATCTTCCTTCCAAGGGATTTAAGAATCTTTGACCAATTTTTAATTGCCCATTGTGCTTGTAAATTACTAGGTCTTAATGCTTTAATCTTGAGTAATTATCACACCGGATCAAGAGGTAATTATTTAAAGAGTAAAAGGGATAATTCACACTGGATCAAGAGTTTTATCTAATTAAGGTAATTTAGGATTAAATTCCAAGCAAGTTATCCATTGTTTTCATAATCTTTAGATATCAATGATCCATGGTATTGTTGTCAAGAGGGATATTACTTCTATGTTGGAGGTTTCTTTTAATTATTTTCTCAATTTATTCTCTGTTTTCTGATTAATTGTTTTCTTTAATTTGCTTGATTGCTTTCTTAGATAGTTTTAATTATTAGTTTGATTTGATTTAATTCTACTTTCAAAATCTTCTTTATTTTATTTGTTTTGTTTTAAGAAAAAGAATAATAACCTTTCTCTCTGTGGGATCGACCCCTACTTGCCCTAACTATCTTTAGTTAGTAATTGTTGGGATTTTTATTTTTATGATTTGCTGACGACCGATCAGTAAGACAGATAATTGCAAACGAGCTTTACACCTACCGATCCCTGTATGCGCCTATGTACGTTGGCGGTGGCGGCATCGACATAGCACTTAGTCGTATTCGGTGGGAGGGCGGCCGTTGGGGACAGAACCACTGGATGGCCGTTTGAGATGACTTGTGGTCCATTGTAACTTTTTTTAATGCCGTTGTTTTATTTTTTGCCTACGGCGATCATAACTCTTTATTTTCATGTGCCACTGTGTTGCCTTTGCGTGCACCCTCCACTGCAACAGGGCATGTTCGGGAGATCGGGATTTGCCACTTAAGGAAAATTACAAGCACTTCATTCGTCTAGAATTAGCCCCTACTTGTCCTGTACCGCCTATAGTAACTTATTGGTTTACATACTATGATCCTTCTGTTGACGGTTAGGATGAAAGGTATAATGCTAGGAGAGAAGAATGGGAGACTCAAAAAAATGTATTGGGTTAGTATTTAATAAAGCCATCTTGTACATGCTCCAATCTCCAATTGTATAAAATGTAAATTTACATGTTGTAATTTCAAATGTTATATATTGTACATTAGAGAATACAACTCGTATGTAAATACGAATCAATCCAACATCATTATTGTAAAAATGACTGTCAATTTATGGATGTCGCGAATAAATGGGGTAACATTATTGTACATTTATCAATGGTGCATTAGAGTTAAATCGAGAAAAAACACCTCAGAAAGGAGGAAATTGATTTTGATCTTCCCTTTATGGATGATTCATTTTATAGTATTGGGATAAATGGTTATAATTTTTGTGGCGGTGACAATAGGTATTATTTCTGGCCGTTTAGATTCAGACAAATCCAAAATAAGTCTAAATCTAAACCCAGAAATAGTACCTATTGTCACCACCAAAAAATATAACTGTTTATCACAATACTATAAACGAATCATCCATAAGAGAAGATCAAATCCAAGTTCCTCCTTTCGGAGGTGCTTTTTTCTTCGATTTAACTCTAATGCATCCATCGACAAATGTAAAATAATTATACCCCAATATACAAATACATAAAAATCCGATAACAAGTATAATGTTATATATAAATCCCTAAACAAGTAAGAGTAAATGAAAACACAAATCAATCGGCCAAATGCCAATCATCCATCATCTGCGCCAATGCGCTCTCATGCTGCGCCGCCAACTCTTCATCGTAAGACTGAAGGTCACTAATCGTCTCCCTCCAGTGTTGGACTGCGTGCGTCAACCACTACTAAGAAAGAAACAAAACATAATAAGTAAAAGAAATATAATAAGTCAAAGAAATGATTTATCTACTTAATCCAAAATAGGAGTTTTTCAACTTACATATTGACCGTTGGAGCGACTCGGCACTGCAGCAGATGGCTCACCCTGCCTCAGCAAACGAGGATGCGAATGCGCACTAAACCAGGGGAGGTACTCCTCATATGCTCCAGGGTCCTCTGAAGAATCGTCTAAGCCGGCCACGTTAAGCATATGATGCATCGGGAAGCCAGTCCATTGAGACGAGGCAAACCGCTCCGACAACTGGACCTTGTATAGCTTTGATGATCAGGGCCGTACTGCCGTAGGCGGCTCAAATATAGGAGGAGGGATGACCTGCACATAGCCGAGCTGTCGTAGGGCTTGATCTGTGATGTATGATTCACTCACATCCCGATACTGAAGCAAGCCGGTATACAAAGTCCACGGGATAATGATACCCGGTCGACTCCCGTACGGCAACCAGGTCACCTGAATACATATAGAATAAACGAACACATAGATTAGTCACTAAATTGACCTTATATAGTTACCTATATAATTATTATAAATCAAATGTATATAATTACCTCCGAAGCAATCATGCTGTCAAGACGGCGACGTAATGTCGTCAACCGATCCAGCGATCTGTCCTCGGGTCGGACCTGCCAACTGGCACACCGAGGCAATGAGGGATCAAGACGACCACGTGGGGGGCGAAAGCATGAGAAGTACTCGTAAATCCATGCCTGCATTCGGGTCATGCAACCAGCAATACCCTGACTATCTCTTCTACTCGCCATACCTAGCTGACGATATAGATAGGCTAATGCCGCAGCTCCCCATGAATATCCGGGGACAGTCACCAACCCATCCTTTACCTCATGCAGGCATGAAGGTCTAATCCGATTCCCACTCTTGTCGACAAACAAGGTGGAACCTAACATCAACCAAACCCATCCTATCGCCTGGGTCTCAGGCAATCGCCCACTCCCGCACCGCTCGAAGACTGACTCAGCCAAAACTCCCCCACGATCCCAGTGCAGTGCATTCAAGACCGTATCATCAACGACCAACTGCTCCATACAGGCAAACTGCATCTCATCATACCCCGGATCCTCGGTAATCAAGTGTCCCTCCACTGGCACACCGAGGATATGATGAACATCATGCAGCATGATCGCCATCTCACTGAAAGGCAAGTGAAAAGAGTTCGTATCGGGCTGCCACCGCTCGATGAACGCAGAGATAAGTGGATGATCAATCGATCTGAACAGGCTATAAGGGAGGTGTCCCAACCCAGTACTGTCAATCATCGCCCGCGCCTCCCCTGGCATCACCTCGTATCAGTTTCTCAACTTCTGCCAAACATTTGATCTGTTCTGGCACTTCAGCACTCCTCTCATCTCGCCCTCAGACATACGCGACGTTACGTGCCCAAGAAAACTGGGAATCACGTCACCGTGTGTAGGGCCACCAGGCACTGCATCCTTAACCACCCGGCTATCATCAGTGGTGCGGGATCGTCTGGATCGTTTGCTGCTCCCTGAAATTCATTTTAATTTATAATATCAAATAATAACTTAAATAATTCATTAAATTAATTCATAACCTTTCAATTTTACCCTAAAACTAATCTAATAAAATCAATTTAATAACTCAAATTGTGACAAACTAAGTACCTGATGTCGATGCAGCACTAGCAAAGCGGCCACCTGTACCCCTCATAAGAGGGAGATCAATATGTGGGTGGGACTCAGATTCCGAATCAGAAGAAGTATACCTCGTAGCCCCATCAAAACCAGGCTGCTGAATTTGAGCAGCAGCAACAGCCTCTATCTCCCTCTGCTCCCTCAAACTCTGAGCAGCAGCATCAGCCTCCCTCTCCCTATAAATCTGAGCAGCCTCAGCCTCTCTCTCCCTTTGCAACTACTCCTGTCTCTCCCTACGGACGGAGGCATTAACATTGCAACTCCTAGTGTGCCGCGCTCCAGAGCTACCCAACTCCTTTCCACCCTAAATACAAAATATTAACAATTATAATTAATTATAGTAAAAAAACTAATTAATTATAAACTAAGCCAAACTAATAAATTAATTAAGTATAATTAATTTTAATTAAATTTCAAAATTTAGATTAATTAACAGTCATAAATTAATTAACTAATTAAAATTAATAAACTAAGTAATTCATTAAATTTAAAATTAGTTCTAATTAAAATTTTGATTTAATTAATTAAATGTTTAATATTTTTTTTAAAAAAAATTGTAATAAAAAAAATAAAGGGTCATGCCGCCCTAGCTAGGCGGCACGCCATGGAAATGCTGTCTAGCTTGGGCGGCATGGCCATGGCAACGACGCCCTAGCCACTGTCACTCCCACATTCAAACCATTTCAACAGATCTAGATCTAAAACTTGTAAATCTTACCATTCTAATCGTCACATTCGGCCTCGACGATTTTCTTGAGGATTTGTTGAAGAAATTGAAGGTTTGTTGAAGAAATTGAAGGTTGAAGAAGTTTGAAGAAGTTGTTAGAAAATGAAGGTTGAAGAAGTTTAAAAATATGAACAAAGGGCAAAAGTGTAAAAAGGGGGCGGTAGCTAGCAAAAAGGGGGCGGTGTTTAGCAATCCAGAAGCAGAAAACGCCCCAAATGTGGGCTAAAATATAATTTTCGGCCAAATATTCAAATAGGACCTAAACCTTACATAAGTTGCTTAATTTGAGGTTAAACCTTTAACTTGAATCAAATTGAGTTTAAACCTTTTCGAGATGCACCGAATTTGACCTAATTTTGACGGACGTTGGACGGTGTATTATAGGCATCCCATTTCGCGCGTAAAAAAATCTAGGTCGAATTTTAATTAGCTAGCTAGCAATTTTTTTATTTTATGTCATCTTTTTTATATTTCTTTTTGTTTGTTGTTTTTTCTTTTTCCTTTTTGTTTTTCTATTTTTTTTCTTATCTTCTTCATTTTTCGGTAAAAGTACACAATTAGTCCCTGAAAATGGTGGAGAATGTGCATTTTGGTCCCTCAAGTGAAAAAAATGAGCAATTGAGTCCCTGAAGTGGAGTTAACGAAGCATTTGGTTTCTGTCGTTACATTCCGTATGAGTGTCCGTCAAATTGGCTTATGTGTCAATATCGGCGTTAAATCTAGCTAACATGGACAGATTTTAGGAATAAAAAATATAAAAAATTTGGAAAAAAAGAAGGAAAAATTGTTTTCTTCTTCTTTTTTTCTCTTCTTTCTTCTTCACCCAAACGCTAAAGTGATTTTTCACCTCTTTCTTCAACCCAGCCGCTGCCACCACCTCAGCTCCTCTCTCGCCACCACCAGCTCCTTCTCCAACAATCCTTTTCCACTTGACACTCCTCCCGCTCCGACAACCTCATCACAACTCGAAACCCCTTTGACCCCAGAAACCCCTTTAGCGCTATCCATCTTGAGTTTCATCGGTTCTTCTTGCTCTTGCCTTGTCTCTCAGCCCCAGAAACGAATTCATATGGGTACATTTTCCTCTTCTTGTCTCTCAGCCTCAGTTCCGCCTGAAATTCCCTGATGGGATGAAATCAAATACAACAAAGTGTGTAGCTTTTAGCATTAATGGGACAATTCACTTCAGCAACATGGTCTTGTGACATGGACTCAAGAGGAAGCAGAGGCCATGGTATCCATGGGTAGTTGGGGACTTGGGGTTGTGATTGGATTTGTTGCTCTGGTTTTGACAGTTTACTTTGGATTGGTGTTTATTAGACTTGTGAAGACAAAAAGAATTCAAGCAATTGAAAGACAAGCTGATGAAGGTGTAATTTTTGATAGCAGGTGGGTTGGTAGCAGCAAAATACTGTATGCAGCAGCAGTGACTAGAACTCAGCCAGAATGCCCTTTACCGAGATTACATAGCTTGGAAGATCAATATGTGTGGCGATATACAGCTGATGGAAAGTTTACGGCAAAAAAATCTTATGAAGCATTACTGGACTGCTTCGAGACTGATTGGGAGGCAGTTATCCTTATTACGAGAAGGCTTGTTGTTTGGTAGATTTGTTAAGTTTGTGTTAGGAAAATAGAGGAGGTAAGGAAATTTTGGTTAATTATTTGTTTAGTTAATGGATTGGAAAGTTTGAAAAAGCTTTTCGATTGATGCCCTTTTTTTTTTATTAATTATGGTCTTATTTTTCCATATCTTAGTCGAAGGATGGCCTAATTAATCAAAATTGCCTACTCTGTACTTTGGGGTTCAATAATTTGTCATGTATTAAATCCTTTCATTTGTACATGTATACCAGATTAATCTAAGCTAATAAGTGAGAAGTCTTTTCTGTATATTTTTTTCTTTACTTCTTGATGTTTGATCGATAGGTATTTTTTTTGTAAGTTGATTTGTAAGTTGATCAAAAAAGTCTGCAATGGTTTGCTTTTTATGTTTGAAGGTGTTTTTTTTAACATTCAAAGTGTTCATCTTTTGCTATTAAATAGGTAGAAGTTTGATCCATTTTTGGGAGGAAATCTAGAACATATATATGTGTTTTTCTAGGAAAAGATGATTAATTTTTTTTCGTTTTAAGATTCTTTTTTTCCAATTTTTAAATTTTTCTCCTTTTTATCTCAATTTTTCCGAAATTTTTTATCTTTTATTTATTTTTATAATATGACATGGATGACGCCACGTCAGCAAATTTGACGATGTCAGTGCCACATAAGCCAATTTGACGGACCCTGTGACGGAATGTAACGACAGGGACCAAATTGCTCCGTTAACTCCATTCGGGGACTCAATTGCTCATTTTGTCACTTGAGTGACCTATTTGCACATTCTCAACCACTTCAGGGACCAATTCTGTACTTTTACCTCTTTCTTCCCCATCACTTGAAAATTTGACGATGTCAGTGCCACATAAGCCAATTTGACGGACCCTGTGACGGAATGTAACGACAGGGACCAAATTGCTCCGTTAACTCCATTCGGGGACTCAATTGCTCATTTTGTCACTTGAGTGACCTATTTGCACATTCTCAACCACTTCAGGGACCAATTCTGTACTTTTACCTCTTTCTTCCCCATCACTTGAAAACCCACGAACCAAGCATCCATCACCATGTCTTTATTTCAACTCCAACAAACCTTCCCTCTTACCCTCCTTCTCCATCCGCTTGATATTTATCACCATGGCTGTCGAGTGTTTCGAATGAATTTCTTCTTTTCCTTTTCCTTTTCGATTTCAATTTCTTTTCTATCCTCCCTCTCTTCTGCGCTACAGATTTTTGTTTGTACCCAAGCGGTAGCAGCCCCGATTGCCTTTTCCGTTGGGTTGGTGCCATTATTTCCGGTAGTTAAGGTTTTGGGATAAACTGGATTTGGGAACTAGGGATTTGGATGAGGGAAATTTAGGGGTTTCGGTCAATTCGGTTTAGGTTTTAGATGGGAATCAAGGATTTTGTATGTGAGTTTTGAGCATGTCTTTCAGGCGTTGACACTGACATGTGGAGCTTTGCAGTCGGATGAGTTTTGATTCTGGTGCCACTGATTATGCTTTGTTTTGTGGAGATTTTTGAGTTAATTGTAAGGTCTTTAGTTGTTCCAGTTTTGAACTGCTTGATGCCATGACAAGTGTTGGCTTAACTCAACAGTCCCATGAATAATGGTTCTTGCTATATAGGCATAACGAGATCAATGTCTTGAAGCTTCAAAGTGGGGCAATAATCACCTCTTCTATCTCCAGGGTAAAATTCTACCTTCAACCTTCAGGAGCAGACATGCATCAATCTCGTTAAGGACTAACCCACATATCCTTTCATTTCAATTCATTAGTTCTTTCCTCAAACTTGATGAAGCATCTACCTTCAAGAACCAAAAAATTGACTATTTACTTGTTAAAGTTTATTTTTTTATGTTTGGCTTTTTGGGTTTGTGAGAGTTTTGTTAATTTTAACGAGGGGGTTTGCCCATGCTGGCGCGTCGGGCGTTTTGAGATTTGGATTGTTAAAAGCTGCTTTTATAAGAATTGCCTTAGTATTAGGAAAAGTTGAGTAGCAAATTTAATGCAAAAAATTGATTTATGTAAGCTATGATCTACAGTGAGTAAAATGTAAAGATGAAGTCTTAGAGATTTGCCAAAGTAGAGGATGAAGTTGATTATGTTGAATCATTCTAGTAAGTACATTGTTGCAAAAAAAAAAAAAAAAAAAAACTGCTTTAAAGTTCCATATGCTTAAACTACAGAGACAAAATCCATAAACATTTACTATAATTTAAAAGTAAATAACATAAATACTGAAATTGAAAACATAAAGCTTGGAGATGTGGCTTGCTTTCCTTCACTACCCTTGTTGCTCGCTGCTATTACCTGGTGGATTTGCTTAACAGAGTTAGAAGTTGTAGGTATGTAAACATATATAAATTAAGTGCATTTGAATGTTAGGCTGTGTAGCTCTCGATGTACGTTGCCTCACTTAAAAGACATGAAAGCAGAGAACTTATCGAAAGGAGGCAATACCATTAAAGGCAACAAATGGAAATTGTTGCGTAAGCAAATGGCATAAACGTGTGTTCTATATTTAACAGCTTCATTGGTTACTTAAAGAGAATAATTGAACTAAGGGCTGACAAATATTAATAGTTGTATTACTTATTTCTTTTAAAATAACAGGCTGAACTAAACATGGGTTTTAAATTGCCTAGTCACGAATAAAATCATTGAATAAGCAAAAGAAAAACCAACCACCTTGGTACTTATCTACCTAGCAAGTCAAAAGTTCCATAAATGTGTATTTTCATTAATCAGAATAAAGATCAAGTGTTGATACCTTTGACCTAGCATAATATTGTAAGTTAGCTTCCCAAACTTAGGTTGTTCCATATGTATATTTAAGCTTGGGCTCTAGTCTATATATCCACAATCAACAACCATGCAAACCAATGTCTTCTGCTTGATTTCCAAAACAGTCCTAGTAAAAAAATTGTATAGTATAAACCTTAGCTTTACAATTATTAAGGATAAAGGAGAAAACATGGGCCAGGAATAGTTCCATGGGTGGGAATCCTTTTTTTTTTTTTTGTAACAGATTGCAAAATCTGTTAGTAAAATTATTTGTTTCCAGCTGCTGACTTCTCATATGAGTGTGGGAGTCATTAAAATCCCTATTAAAAATTATAAGACCTTAATGAATGTAAATATTCTCCAAGAGAAGCAGTTAATGTTAAGTACACAAACTCCAATATTTTATACTAAGAAGGCAAAAATGTACCTGCTATTCAATAGCTTATTCTTCCTCACACTCTTCAAATTCTGTTTTGGACCTTCTTTTTAATTCCAGTCGGGCTTTGCTTTCATATTTGTGTCGGGCCTTGTTTTTTATATTTGACTCTTCCCTTTGCATTTTATTCATTTGGACTGAACTTGCTTCTATTGGGCCCTTGCCTCGGGATATTCCTCTTTGGGCTTGCATTTTGAATTATAAGTGGATAGAAGTTAATTCCCAATTCTTTTTCTTTATTTTATTTTAGACAATAGGAAATCCATTACAGAAAAATAAAAAATGCACTTTACATTTACTTTTACATTTTACATTTTCCATTGTGGAATTTCAAAAAAAAATTGATGAATGAGTTCCAAGGTTGATTTGTGTCAAGCTTTGCTAAGTGTTATCACCCATTGCATGCCACAACAACACCATCTTCCAGCTGCAATTTTCCTGATTGGCACTGCAAAATGAAGACAGTCAACAAGACAAATGTGTCACGGTGCAATTAAAGTTATAAATAATCAAAAGCAGTCCCGTTAGCTTGATGGTCAGATTGACAAAAGGACAAAAGGAACCCAAATATTGGCAAAAACAGTGAGGTTGGACAAGTTCAAACAGCAAGCATGGTAGCTTCGACATACAAGATTAACAAAGATATAAGAGAGTGAGCTCCAGAGAACAATCAGCAAGTAATAGAAAATGAAACAAAGCAAAACTGAACCAATTCAAGAGAGTTTCGAAGGCAGGAAAAACAAGGCCAACAAAGGTGAAGTTGATTTCAGGGCGGTTGCCTAGTTGGAAGAGGTTGGTGTTGGAAGGATTCAATTTCAAGTTCATTTTTGAAACAAGGGCGGAAACAACAAATTCAAAGCAAAAAAAAAAAACTGCAAAAGAATGGCATTCAAGTAGCAGGGGAAGCTCAATGGCAAAAATCATCAAATGACAAGCTTTGCAATTCAGTTTGAAATTTAGCACAAATACAAAAGCATAGCAAGTACATTGACCAATAAACAAATCAAATGGCAGCAATGAAACCCAATTGCAAGTATAGAGAGAAACAAAAATTACCTGAATGGTT
This sequence comes from Corchorus olitorius, assembly GCA_001974825.2. Lineage (NCBI taxonomy): Eukaryota > Viridiplantae > Streptophyta > Magnoliopsida > Malvales > Malvaceae > Corchorus > Corchorus olitorius. The sequence goes on from AWUE01014188.1 coordinate 30,067, forward strand.
TGCAAGTCGTGAAGGGACTCCCAATTGGACCAGCTGGCATTGCAGAGAGAGAGAGAGAGAGAATGAATGAGATTAGCAAAACAAAATGAGACAGCACTGCAAAAGGACAAAAATGCTACGAAAACCGTGGCACATTCACACGATTTTCTCCATAAAAACCACCTAAAAATTCCCATGTACAAGGCCATTGCCCTCACAAGTTTGACAGCAAGAATTACCAAGGCTTGAGCAACAATTACCACCTGCACTAAGAGACAAAAGAAGATTAAAATCGAAATTAGACAACAAAAGAAAAATCGAAATTAGACAAAAAGAGAAAATACAAAAGCCATTGGATTGAAAGAAATGAGGGGAGACCGTACGATTTTTGTTTCAATTGGAGTTATAAATATCATGCTATTCCTAGGGTTTTAGAGGAGGCAGACACAGATTCCAAGAAAAAAAAGAAACCCTATCAAAGCCAAAGTTTGAGTTTCCCAGTTAGTTTCTTTTTTCTTTCTTTGATCAAATCAAAAAAGACAAAAAATACCTAGATTCCAGAGCTTTCTTTCATCTACCTACTACTTTTTTTGTTTTAGTTAGCACTGACAGAGATAGGAAGCAATAAAAGAGAGAACTTTACCTTTGTGTTAGCTTGGTTTTCCTCCGGTCATCCCTTTACTCCTTTCTTCATACTCCGCTTCTGACTATTCCTCCAAAAATCAACAAAAACAGGTAGTTAGGGTTTCCTTAGATCTTGGTTTGGGATTTTAGGTTTAAAAACTTGATTTTAAAGAATTGGTTCGGTAAATATTTAAAGAGAAAGAAGGAGAGAGACATACCTCGGAGTCGGCTTCAAACGGCAGTTGGATTTTCCGATCGGAGAGATTGATGATTCGGTTAGGATAAGCTTATTTGAGGGGTTTTTGGTTGAATTTCTAGCAAAACAAGGGCATCGGATCTGTGAAGAAGGCAATGAGGTGAACCAACCCGTGAATTTTCAGCTCAATCGGAGGGTCATCGGAGCTCCGGCGCGGCGGCGGCGGCGACGACGGAGCGATTTCAGGCGGCGGAAGAGAGAGAAAACGCTAGGTATGATTTTAGGATTTTCTGAAAATAACAAATATTTTGGTATTTATAGGGATGTTAATTTGTGTGGTTTATATGTCTCTGAGTGTTATTCTTTATTAAAATTTTCAATTAAGTCCTAGTATTATTATGCCTTTAGGTTCTCTGCTTTAGTTTTCAAGCGATTTGGTCACTAGTTTGTGAGATTTTTGTGCAATCTGGCCCCTTTCAGCTTAGATTTAGGATTAATTTATTAATTTGGTAAATAACTTTTATGATATTTGGATTAGGAATTAATTTTGGCTTTGGGTGATTAGCCTTGGAGTATTTAAAATTTAGTCTTTAGTAATTATTTAGAAAATCCAAAAAGAGAGAAGAAAAAGAAAAGAAAAAGAAAAAGAGATGCCTTTGTAAGAAAGCCTAATAGATTAATTAAGTAAAGTAATTTTAGAACCAAGCAATAAAATGATTAAAAATTATTGTAAATAGTTAGAAATTGGAACTCATTTTGAGTAAAAATATACTTGGGTTGTTGGGTCTTTAAGATTGTTTTGGGCCTTAGATTTATTGTTGGGTTTTTTCTAGAATGGTTGTACTGGGCCTCTTCAATGTGATCGGTCGTTAGCAAATCACAAGATAAATTCCCACAAATCCTTACTAAGCAGTTAGGGCAAGTAGGGGTCTAATCCCACAGAGAAGGGTGAAGTAAATATCAAAGATAAAACCTTTCTAAGATCACTCAAAAATGAAGGGGATTAAAAATACCAATTAAAAAGAAAAGCAATTAATAAAGCAAAACTAATTAAAACTAAAACTATGGTGATTATTAAATAAAACAATAATAAGAAAGCATACTTCTTCTCCAATGGTAGAAATCAATCAATTTAACTATGGATCCTTGATTTAGAAGATGAATTTGATATTCTAATTATTAAAATTGACTAAACCTACTTTATTTCTAATTAATCTGATTTCCAGAAATTTAACTCTAATTTATCCCATTATTATAGATTAATTCTAACAAATTATAAAAGGTAATTACTAAATTAATTAAAATCTGAATTACCGAAATTAAACTAATTTAATATCTAATTAAAATTACCTTACTTAAGAAATATAACTCTAAAATATAAATATAAACCAAACTAGACCCAAACATAGTTATTAAATTTAACGCAACTACTAAGTCCAAATACATAAGTAAGGTTAAAAGCCCAAATACATGAGCAAAGTTAAAAGCCCAAATTAGAAATTGTACCCATTGTAAACTGGGCTTTAGCAGGTCGGGCATGCTAGTCGGATCGAGTCAGGCTAGATTTGGTTCAGGTCGTATGGTAGCTATATAACCTTTTTTTTTCTTTTTCAGGGTTCAAACCTAAATTACTCTCAGCCGTCACCGCCTTCACCGCGCCACTGCTGGGTCGTCCCGGGCCACCGTAGCGGAGCTCCGATGAACCCCAAAACTTCCAGATCGGCTCGCCTCGCTGCCCTGAACCTCGCTCCCACCTTAACTTCCCTAGAAACAGCCTTCAACATGCTCAAACAGAGGCTAGCCGAAGCTTCCAAGATCTTCACCGATCAGGTGAACCCATCGTTGGATCCGGCCAATATTAAGGTATGTATTTCTCTTTCTCTTCTCTATCTGATGACCGCTTGGGGTTGTAATTTAAGCCTTCCGAACTCAAACAAACTTCTCTTCGATTCCAAAATCTCCAAATCCCGGTAGCTCCTAACTCCGATTTATATCAACCACCTCACTCTCCTATTTAAAACACCAAAATCAAATTCTATAAACAAAGCTTTGATTCTGAGATTGCCGAACCGAACCCTTGGTTTTTCCCTTTCTTTTTCTGAAAAATTCCCCCTTTTCTCTTATCAAATATATACATGCTTATAATTAAGAGAATGCTATGTTTTATTATTGGCTATGAGATTGGAATGTCCCCCTATTTGAGAATTGATCATAAAGCTTGTAATTGAAATTGCACTCTCATGTATTCCACCGTGTTTGTACTTGATCTTCTGTGAGGCAAACCTTTTGTCATTCCTAATTAACAAACTATTAACACTTCCTGCAACTTTGTTTTCTTGTAATTAAACACTACAAATCTCCTTGCTTTGTCCCTAGAAAATGCTACTCTCCTCTGTTTTGTAGATGTCACCGTCGACTAGTGGAAGAACCATCCCAACTTGGTTCCCCACCCCCTCAAAAGTTAAGTTCTCAGGCCCCATTAATCTCCATCTTGACTATGTTTATCTCACTTAGCCTGCTACTAATTTCAACTTTTCTTACCTTTGTAGGTTTGCCTTGGAACTCAAAATATGAGTTTGGGAGGGGAGAATGTGTCACGTGACCAAATCTTCATTTTTTCCATCCATTTATTTATGTAAAATAGACATCTTGTAAGATAATTATTTATGAAATGAACCTAGTGAATGCTTATTTTGAAATCAGATGCTCAAAAAGGAAGTGGGGCCTTAATGTTAAACCAAAGTTACAAAGAGCAAATCGAAAAGCAAATGGGTCTAGATAAAACTCAATAATCCAATATGCATTAAATTGGTCAAGCAAAATAAATCCACACAAAAAGGAAAGATGCCTAGGAAACATGACTAACCAAAACTGATTGGTAATCAAAAGGCCATTGGTAAAAGAAGAAAACAATAAAAAGAATAAAATAAATTAATGGAAGGGAAGGGAGAAAAACGGGACTATGGTTCAACAGAATTAGACCAAAAGAGGAAATTGAGACATGGATCCATCGATTCAAGAATTTTGATTCCAACGAGAAATTCAAGTATCTGGGTTCCAAAGAAACTAAGAGGCTTATCATATAGAACGAAATAGGAAATGAAAGGAAATTGATCTTGATTTAAAAAAAGGAAATTATTCATGAAAAAGAAAAAATAGATGACCAAGGACAGTGATTAAGGAGGCAAGTGAGGATCCTAAATAAATATGTGTCTACACTACTCAAACCAAACCTGAGAAAGATCTCCAGATGCAGATAGTGCAAAATCATCTTCGAGACAAGATTGATGGAAATAAGTACATGCTAGTTCTAGATGATGTGTGGAATGATGATAGTGAAAAATGGCTCAGCTTTGAGAAATTTACTATTAGGTGGCGCAAGAAGAAGCTGGATTGTTGTAACTACTCATAGTGGATTGGTTGCAGAAATTACAGACATGGTTTCACCGAAACCATGATGAACAACCGAAAATGTGGGGGTGTAGTGTGATTGGTGAAAATTCTATTTCACGTCATGAATCTTTGGTTAATTTTTTCATTCATTCTAAGACTGGTTCATAGCCCAAAAGGCACCAGTTCGATGCACTACATTCCATGGTGAACGCAACAGAAATTCATTTATTTTTAACCTTTGAAATATGTGGGGATTGTTGGAAAATTATTTATTTCAAAGATTAAAAATATTAATTTATCTCATTGAATGTTTGATAACCATTATGCGTCTATTTGTAACCTACCCCTCTCCTTAATAATTTAACTATTTACTATGAGTTATAACTACTTATTATATATATAACGGTTATAAATCTTACTTATATATATATATATATATATATATACCTATCAAAACCTAACTTTGAATATACAAGAGATTATTTTTTCTACTCTTCTCTCCATCGTACATTGCTGGGTCTTTTATTTTAGTGTTGTTCATGTAGTCTTGATAGCTAGTCTAGGCTATCAAGAAGAGTGTTGAATCTAGGAGGATAGCCGCTATTAAACCTTTTACACTGAGTTTCATACTCCGAGGGGTAGAAATTATCCTTAAGGACAATGTCCTTCACGCCTCAGACTATTCTCGATTTTGTTGTTTTCTTGTTTCTTCAATATTTTTCCAACAATATTTTGGGTTTTGAGTTATCAAATGAAGATATGGTTAATTTGGTAAGGATGGTTGGAATTGTAAGAAAAGCACACTAAGGGTAATTTCGGGATTTTACTGTACATTCTCTCTCATGACTTATATGTTGAATCTTATGTCGATGGAAAGGTCTTGATGTCTAGTTTATAAATCTTTTTACGGATCTTGATTTGGAGTTGTGTAGCAAAAGATATGAATGTTTAAGTATGGTTCCGCGAACCAACTCTAGTTGCGGTTTTAGGATATTTAGTCTTTTAGACCGTTCTTATTTGACTAGTAGCTCTCAATAGTTGGGACAAGTATTAATATGATTAAATATTTATGAATAGGCATCTGATTATGTCTCTGGGTAAAGACGGGATTAGTCTGGAGACAGGTAAGTCGATCTTCACACATTCCCCTGCCTTGTTTTGAAAAGAGTATGTATGTATGTAAGTTTCTAAAATAAATTGAATGTTTTTATTATCTATTTTCTTATATGAAAATAGGGTCAAGCATATGGTATTTTGTGTTTGCCTATATATGATGATATATTGGTTTGTGATTTGATATGACTTGAGAAAAGGCTTTTCATGTTTTTGAATGATGTATGTGAGATCCCTTTTATTCTTTTACGTGTTTTATAAGATGTGATGGATCTCAATTTGGAAAGATGGATTATTGACGGTATTTATGAAATGATTTTGAAATGATATACTGTGGTGAAAGGAAATGGTTTTGAGGCTATGTTTTGATCCCTTCGGGGATGATCGACAGAGAACATGTTCTATCGGGCATGGTCAGTGGGTTATAGTAACTGGAAAACAGCCCTGCTAACGGGTTATAGTAGTTAGCTTAAGACCCTACTAACGGGTTATAGTAGTTAGCTTAAGGCCCTGCTAACGGGTTATAGTAGTTAGCAATTGTCGATATCGGCCACGTCACGGGTTATAGTAGTGACCATAGCCTAATGAAAAGATTTGATGATTTTCAAATGGATGTGTATATCTTTTGATGATTTGACGATTTCATAATTTGATGATTAGTTGGCTTCCAACTTATGGAATTACATGATTTAAGATGATTTTAATGCCACCATTCCATATTGGTTTGAAAGCATGACTTGGAAGAATATTTGTCGATTTGATAATGTTTTATCGATTTATACTTGTTTTATGGATTTAAAGAAATGCTTTACCGATTTATACATGCTTTGTAGTACTTGAAATAATATGATGGAATGGTATATATATATGATTTATTATAAATTATGCTTGATCCGAAGGAGGGCGTGTAGGTAGACTTACTAAGCATGTCGTTGCTCACCCAGACTTACTTTGTTTTGTCTACAGATGTCTAAATATGAAATTGGGAAACTTGGGAGCTACTAGATCACCTCAAGGAGCCTTTTGTATAGTTAAGTTGACGAATAAACTATGTGCAATGTATCAGTTTAATTATATGGAAACTTTGAGACTTAAGTTGTATAAAGATTTGGACTTTATATATGGAATTTTGATACTTATTGGAGATTTAAGTTTGTAATAAGATTAAGACTTCGTATTATCTTGTGGCAATGTATTGGTTCGATTTACATTGTTACAAGGTAATACGACCGTCTGCCATGTTCCGGTCTCGGGGCGTGACATAAAAAACAAAGCCAAGTGCCTAACAATCCACGGCTAGAAGCAATAAAAATAGATTATTGATAAGTGTAAAGGGTGCCTCTTGCTTTAAGGTCTATAGGAAGAGTACTGTTCTTAAAAAAGATAGAGTCGGATTGGTTGAATGTGAAGAACAATGTGGTGAAATAATATAACTCAACAAGAAAGTGGTATTATGCCAGTTTTGAAGTTGAGTTACAATCATCACCCTTCTCTGAAACAATGTTTTGCTCTTTGCTCTTTGATTCCAAAGGATATAGAGTTTAAAAAAGAACACATAATGATGGTTTGGATGGCACAAGGACTTATTTGGTCAACAGGTGGAGATGGAGGACTAGAAGATGTAGCCCACGAGTACTGCAAGGATCTGCTTTGGAGATCCTTTTTTCATGATGTATATGAGGATGACATGGAGAATGTGACCACTTTCATGATGCATGACCTCGCATGCTCAGTTGTTGGAATCTAGTGCTGCATTAATGCAAGTATAGATGCAGAAAATGTAAGTGAACAAACTTGCCATGTGTCATTTGAATATAAGTTAGATTCTGCATGGAAAATTCCAAGTAACTTGCTCAAAGCAAATAAAATCAGGACATTAATTCAAACACAAAATGGTCGTCTTAGTTTTTCCACTTTAAAGACAATTGTGTCTACTTTTAAGTACATGCGCTTGTTGGATTTGGATTCCTCAGATATAGAGGAGCTGCCACATTCTATTGGCGAGTTGAAACATTTAATGATTCTAATTCTTTCTTATAATCCAAATATAAAAAAAAACTCCCCAATTCTTTATTGAGGCTACAGAATTTGCAAATGTTAGTTCTAAGAGGTTGCATAAAACTTGAGGAATTGCTAAGAGAAATTAGATACATAGTCAGCCTTTGGAATCTTGATTTTACAGATTGTGAGAAGTTGACTTACATGCCTCATGGATTATGATCGGTCGTCAGCAAATCATAAAAATAAAAATCCCAACAATTACTAACTAAAGATAGTTAGGGCAAGTAGGGGTCGATCCCACAGAGAGAAAGGTTATTATTCTTTTTCTTAAAACAAAACAAATAAAATAAAGAAGATTTTGAGAGTAAAATTAAATCAAATCAAACTACTAATTAAAACTATCTAAGAAAGTAATCAAGAAAATTAAAGAAAACAATTAATCAAAAATCAGAAAATAAATTGAGAAAATAATTAAGAGAAACCTCCAACATAGAATTAATATCCCTCTTGACAACAATAACATGGATCATTGATATCTAAAGATTATGAAAACAATGGATAGCTTGCTTGGAATTTAATCCTAAATTACCTTAATTAGATAAAACTCTTGATCCAGTGTGAATTATCCCTTTTATTCTTTAAATAATTACCTCTTGATCCAGTGTGATAATTACTCAAGAATAAAGCATTAAGATCTAGTAATTTACAAGCACAATGGACATTAAAAACTTGGTCAAAGATTCTTAAATCCCTTGGAAGGAAGATCCTTCGCTTCCAAATTGACTACCTCACAATTAAATCCGAAGATCTTTCAAGATATTAATTTAGCTAATGCATACTTAA
>AWUE01014193.1:0-44652 GCA_001974825.2 Corchorus olitorius
CAACTTCAATGCCCAGAAAAAAATTTAAATTACCAAAGNTACCTTAAGAGAGAATTTTGAAGCCAAATTCTGCACAAAGTCTAAGAAAAGAAGAATTATTCCCTGTCAAAATAATGTCATCCACATATATCAGCATGAATGCGATAACACCATCAGAATCATTGAGAAATAAGGAATGATCAGCCTTTGAATTTCTGAAACCATACTGGACCAAAAACGAGCTAAGAGCAGAATACCATGCCCTTGGTGCTTGCTTCAAGCCATAAATGGCTTTTTGCAGCTTGCATACATATCTCGGGTTGGCTTTATCATGAAACAACAGAGGTTGTGTCATATAGACTTCTTCCTCTAACTTCCCTTGCAAAAAAGCATTATTTACATCGAATTGATGTAATTTCCAATTCCTAGAAACTGCCAAGCACAGAACTGACCTCACTGTAACTGGCTTAACAACTGGGCTGAAAGTCTCATTGAAATCTAGACCTGGTCGTTGAGTAAAACCTTTGGCTACCGAGGCGCGCCTTGTACCTCGAGATAGAGCCATCAGGGTTTCTCTTAATTCTGAAAACCCATTTGCATTTGACAATATTCCCATTTGCTGGTGGAGGTACTAATTTCCAGGTCCCATTTTTGTCTAAAGCTTGAAGTTCTTCCATCATAGCCTCCTTCCATTCAGGGAACTTAATAGCCAAGGTTGCACTTGTTGGTTCGATATCTGATGGCAAAGGATGCTTGGTGGCAGCAAACAGTTTCTTTGGTTTGAAAATATTGTTTTGTGACCTTGTTATCATGGGGTGAGTTCTCTGCGGAACAATATTAGGAGGCAAAGAAGGCAAGGAATTTTCAGGTGTAATAGGAGGTGAAGCATGAGAACTTACTTGTGTGTCACCACTTTCATGTTGGGAGTGCACTGCCGAGTTTGGAGGAGAGGGATCTATGGAAGAAGCATCAGTTTGAGGCACTTGAGAGGTTACTGGAATGTCAGATAATGAAGAAGGTGGAGACAAGTTATCAGACAACAAAGCAGAAGACATGGAATTGTTGCTAAAAGGAAATGTACTTTCATTAAACAGGACATGTCGTGAAGTATAAATCCTTTGTGAGACAGGTTCAAAACAGAGATAGGCACTCTGATTTTTAGAGTAGCCGAGAAAAATGCAAGCTTTTGACCTTGGTTCTAATTTGTGTGAGTTGTAGGGTCTAAGCCATGGATAGCAGAGACATCCAAAAGCTTTCAATTTGAGATAATTTGGTGTTTGCTTAAAAAGCATCTCAAAAGGAGTTTTGTTTTCTAAAATTGGTGTGGGTAACCTGTTCAAAAGATAAACTGCAGTCATGAAGGAAAAGGACCAGTATTTTAGTGGCATTGAAGCCTGATGCAAAAGGGTCAAACCTGTCTCAACTATACTCCTATGTCGCCTCTCAACAGTAGCATTATGCTCAGGAGTATATGGTGGTGACTGAAGATGTTGTATGCCAACAGATTCAAAGAGAGGTTTGAGTTTTTCATACTCTCCCCCGCAATCTGAATAAACAGTGAGGATATCAAATTTGAAAAATTTTTCAACCCACGTTTTGAATTTGGTGAAAACATGGAAGACTTCAGATTTCTGTTTAAGAGGAAACCACCAAGTATACTTAGTAAAATGATCAACAAACGAGACATAATATCTAAAGCCATTAACAGAAGTGACTCGACTTGGACCCCAAACATCAGAATATATAACTTCTAAAGGCCTTGAAGAGGTAATTGTGGAAGATGAAAAAGGTTGTTTATGGATTTTATTACAACAGCATGAATTACACATACTATTTGGTTGCTTATTTGAACATGGTAATGAAAAATGCTTAAACAAAAAATTACAAGGTACTTTGAGCTTGGATGCCCAGTCATTGATGCCATGTGTTTGATGAGGTTTTGGTGCCAACAAACGCAAGAGATGGTGTTCTAATGACAGGTTCAGCTGACTGGAGTTCATAGATCCCTTCCCTACTCCGGCCTTGGGCAATGACCTCCCTCGAAAATAGATCCTTCACAGCATAAGAATATGGAAAGAATTCCACAGAAGCCAAGTTAGTTTTGCATAATTTTGAGACTGAGCAGAGATTTCTGTCAGCATTAGGCACAAGTAAAACATTATTTAAATGAAATTTTTTGTGTTTAGTAGGGATAGAAATTGAACCCATATGATGTAATAGGCAGGCCACTCCCATCACCAATCACTAGCTCATCATTCCGTCCATATTTTTCCAGATTCTGCAGGTTTCTTGCCTCTGCAGTTACATGGTGCGAAGCACCAGTATCAAGTAACCAATTTGAGCTTCCTTTCTGTATGGATGCTGGATGTGCAGAGACATTACCACTTTCTTGCTTCTGCCTCAATTTATTGCAAGTTTTGGCACTATGGCCATACTTGTCACAGATTTGACAAATAGTTTTGGCCTGTCCATTTCTTCTGTTATCATTGAAACTGTTAGATCTATTAGAATTGAGATTTCGAAAACCTTGCCTGGGTTTATTGTTCTTGCTGAATGATCTTTGAGCAGTATTGGCTGTATGCATGCCAATATCAGTGGATGTTTGTCTCTGAATAAAGGCTTCATATTCAGTCATCTTATCTAACAGTTCCTCAAACGAAATAGGACTTTCTCTAGCCCTGATTCCAGCTGAAATTTCTCTGTATTCGGCACCAATTCCATTCAAGATGTGAATGACCAGTTCATCATCATGGATTGGGGAGTTGATTAATGCCAACTCATCTGCAGTGTGCCTGATAAATTGGAAATAATCCTGAACAGTTCGAGCACCTCTCGGTTGAATCAATCTTTCTCGCAGCTGCATCATGCGAGACCTGGATCTGCTGGCATACATATTCTGAATTTTGGTCCATGCTGCCTCAGAGGATGTGCAAGAAGCAAAGAATGGGACAACGGTTTCGGTTGCAGAGGCAATAATGCCATGGAGAAGTAGTTGATCCTGTTGGATCCAGTGTTCATATGCGGGATTTGCAATTTGAACATTGACATATGTTTCAGATGAAATCAGAGAAGGAAGACATGGCTTTGAGCCATCAATATATCCAGTAAGGCGATGGCCAGTGAGAAGAGTCTTGAATTGGGCTCTCCAGGAAGGAAAATTTTGAGAAGAGAGTTTGATAGGTAGCTGGGCAGCGGCGTTAATGGTAATCGAGGGTGGGAGGCCATTGTTTTGCTGGTTTTGAGTGTTGGAAGAGGTGATGGCGGGTGTGCTTGAAGAGGTGCTGGAAGAGGAGGTGTCAGCAATTGGTCGAGAGAAGAGGGATAAAAGATATGAAAGAAGGGAAAAAAAATTTTGTTTTTCTTTCTCGTCAGAGTCTAGCTCTTGATACCATATGATAACATGTGAAAACAGAAAATGGATGAAAAGAGATCTAGTTTCATTGTATTCTGATATGAATATATAGGTACAAAGTATAGGTTAGGATCGGTACAAGGTTGAAGTTTACAAGATCAAAAAAGGGTTAAGCTACATCTAAATACAAGATAAGATTAAGATAAACAAGGATCAGTTAGGTAGTTATAGATGAGGAGGAGTTTTGTTTCACTCCAATAAATTTATCTAATTAAACATAAAAATAATAATAAAATGCAATAGATGTAACATAAAATCAAGAAAAAATATTGTAAGTTTCTTTGCAACTTTGCCTTAATTGATGTTAAAAAATTTCGAAAGATTTAATTTGAGGTGAAAACGAATTAATTTTGCAAAAGAATATGAAATCCAAAAATAGAAGAAGAAAGAAAAATCGAGCTTTCTATATTCCAAAAACAATACTTGCTGCATTCAATTAAAAATAAAAGCTGATTCTCATCCATTTCAAGAGCTTCATAGTTTGAAATTTTAGATAAGTTTCAATTGTTAAACCAATAAATTTTCCTATGTATCATGAATATTGGTGAGAAGTTCTTCAAAAAAGGGTTTAGAAAAGAAAGAAAATAAGATGAAAAGAGGAAGGAAACAACCTTAAAAGTATTTATTATTCCCTCCCCATTATGGATTAATTAGGATTAAGTGATTTTAATGGGATTTTTTTTGTACAAGTTAGAATATAGTAGTAGTATTCAAAACTTATTTGATAGCGAATATTATAGTTATTTTGGTATAATCTTAAATAGTTTTAAGTAAGAAGATTCATAACCTTTTTTTTACATAAAAAGTTACTAAAATCATCCAAGTGCGCAATTAGGTTTGTAGAGAGCATTATAGCTATTTTAATACCTTTTATAATTTTTTTAGTAATTTTAGATTACAAGATTAATAACATCCATAATTGACGAAAATTATTAAAAGTAATAAAAACATAAGGTTACTGAATTTATTGATAGGACTATAGCTTTTTTTTTTTTATAATCTTCGCAACTTTTTTTACTAATCTTAGATATGAAAATTATACTCATTAAATTGATAAAATGCTACTAAATTTATTAAAGATGTTAGGTTACTAAATTACCTTATACTATAAAAATTTTTATAACCTTTATAACTTTTTTAACAATCTTAAAGAAGAACATTGCCAAATGTCATTATTGATAAAAGGCTACTAAAATTACTAACAGTATAAGGTTAATTACTGAATTTATTGATAACATTCAAAAATCTTTGATAACTTAAATAGCTTTTTAATGAACATTTGATGAGGAAATTGATAATCTTATTCTTATTCTTTTTTTTTTTTGCATCAGAGATCGATAACCTTCTTAATTGATTAATGTTTAACTTTCGTTCTTAATAGCCCTGTAGTTTTTTTAGTAAATTCAAATAAGAAAATTGATAACCTTCATTCATTATTGAAGATAACCATAATTGCATAATAATTTAAGTTTTTTTTAATTATTTCAAATCTCTGTAAACTAAATTACCAGATTTTGATGATTAATTAATCAACATTTATGGAAATGAAAAATACGCATGTGTGGAATATATGATTTATCAATTATTAACATACATACAGCGCACTTACTTTAACAAGTATCTATATAAACAGAGAAATTATCAAAGTCTTCCGCATAAGTCAACTCTTTAAATCTTCCATATTCAATGCATTAGGATTAGAATTGATGTGCCTAATTCTATTACCAAGTTGCAGGGCATGAAGCCTTATTATAGTAGTTGCTACATTGCATAAGTAATTTACAACTTACAAGAGCTTTAAATGGCTTTGCCTTAAATATTTGAGACAACTTTCCTCAGACTGATGCACTATATATAGTTTGAAGACTTTTATTCCCAAAATATTGAAATTCTAAATTTCTTTCACAACTACTTACCAAATGATCATAATACTATTTTTTTCTCAACTCTTCTGTGGAAGGTGTTGGAGCTCATTAAAAAAACGGTTTAGTGGAACTTAAAACAAAGGTTTAGAAAAGATCATGTGCAGAAATTTCCTGCAATAAGAAACAAGCCCCTCAAACAGCAATGTTGGCGTTTCTGTCCTGACAGCACTATCATATTTGTTTTGGTTTTCCATGGGCTCGTAAGTAGCTTCTGTCCTGCCAGCAGTATCATAGTATTTGTTTTGTAAGTGCTTGTAATTAGTTTCTGTCCTGACAGCAGTATCATCCCTGTTTTCTAAGCTCTCGTAATTAGCTTCAGAACCTGCAAGGACAATCCAAAATAAAATAAAATACTATGAATATCATTTCTATATCTATAGTGCTCTCTTCCCAAAAAAATATTGCAGAAAAATATCTATTGCTTCACTGCAGCTCATAAGAAAACTGCAACTTGCGTGTAGGAAGGTCTGTTGCTAGAACATCAATTCTGTAATCATTTTTAACCCACCACCACCAAGAATGCTCAAGTAACTCATTCATTTGATGAATTGCTAAATAATGTGGATCTTATTGGCTTGTGCTCACTACTATGCAATAAATGGTGCAAGTGGTGAACATCAGAAAATTCAAACGTTTCAAAGAAAAGAGACGCAGACGCAAGAAGAAAATTATCATTAATGGGTGAAATATGATGACCTTCACCAAAGCAAACAGCCGGCATTGCGGTCTCTTGGAAACCTGCACAAATCGCCTTGAGAACGGCTCCTTTGCATAAATTCCCTGAATTCAGAAAAACAAGGTTCGGATTACAAAAGATATGTATAATTCATGCAATGAGAGTGTTGGCAAAGATAACTCTACTCTGATTTAAACCTCTATAATGTCTGTTATTTATCAGAAGAGTTGGCGATATGGTCACATCTCCACGAGAGCCTTTGCCAATCTGAAAACAGAATTGCAACATAATGAGACCCTTAATAAGAAGATATGACAAACATGGGACTCAGGATTTTTTTATTTTTATTTTTATATAACAACAAACTTATCTGTGCATCCTGTTCAGCTTGAAGAACTCGGTTGTTTACATCAGCCTTAGGGTCTCCAATACATTGATCTATTTTAGTGAGATCAAGACCTACAAAACAGGAAATAAAAGACAAATACACCGAAAATAAATACACTTGACTTAAGTAATTTAAGATTACTACCACAATGCGCAACATATATAAGCATTGACCTACCAAGAGACCGGATTATTTGATCTGCACACTCTTTGTTGTACTTGTTTTCTTTCATTGGGCAGCGGATAGCGAAGTCTGTAACATAATCCCACCATAGCCATGGCATTCCACTGTCACTTGCAACTTTGAAAAGGCAAGCTTGGCGAAGATTTTCAATCACAACATCTTTACCGGTATAATCTTGATCAAAATATCCTTGCTTAGGGTCTGCAGCACAGTACCTTCCGTGATTGATGCACTGTGACCTGCACTGTTTGCTCAAAATAAAAGGTTCAGGGCAATACCATGTTATATAGTGTGGGGTGAATTGAGTGTAGCCTTCCTGCTCAAGTCTTTTAGCAACTCCTTTGAAATTCTTGACAAATTCTATCTGGTTGTCACACTTTGGACCGCACTCATAGTGGCTACTCATCCAAAATTCATACTCAATTGACTGATCAGGATTCGGAAAAAACTTTGTCCAGTCAAGATTCATATTGACCATCTCTCCTCTACTTAATTCCTTCTTGATACCGTCCCCTAGTGATTTGCTAATGAGGACTGATGGAATAGTGATGTTCTGAAGATAGTCAGGGGTATCCATGGTAATCAAGGGCTCATCTCTGTTGTCAGCAACAAGAATAGCAGCAGCTCCAGCAATCTGAGCATTCCATGCCTTCAATGTGAAGAAACAATCTGCATCCCCAGAACACCAAACTTTAAGATGATAAATAACTAAGAATTGAGAAGAGCATAATAAATAAACTAAACAAAAATCAGAACATATATAAAGCACAAAAAAAAAAGAGTTAAAAGTTGACTAATTACCTCCTCGATCAACAAGGACAATAATAGGGAGTGCACCGGGCCGAAATTTGGAGATGGCCAAATCATCAAAGCTTTTGCATGCTCGTTGGTTCTGTTTGGGATATACAACAATACCAACCAAGTTTCCACCATACTGAGGAACCCCAAAATTACCAATTGCACTCTCATAAACCCCTTTTATTGACTCTGGAGATATCAGTTTCAAGCTGTTCTTCTCCACTACGAACCTCCCCAAGCACTTCCCCCACAACAAGATCATCCACACACAAATCATTAACCCAAACTTTTCTCCCATCTTTCCTTGGAGCAGAAATGATAAGAAAAATCCTCTCCAAGATGAGGAATAATTGAATTCAATCCAATGAATAACTTTGTCAACTTTTTTTACTAGTTAATAAGGTTCCTGCAGGCTGTTCACCTGAATATTCTTTTTTCTTCTGTTTCTTTGCTTTTGTTATGGTAAAGAAGTCTTGTTGGTGTGATTATTATATTGATCAAGATCAGGATCCAGCTGAAGACATAAAAACAAGAAAGTAGAGTTGAAATTGTAATATTTTTCCAAGTTTAGTTCGATATATCCAATGTTTAGACCAGTTTGAGAAAAAGATTGGCTCAAATATATCGTACACTACAAAACAGAAGCAATTACCAAGCCAACTACCTCTTGCTCTTACCGTGTCATTACCATATAAGACCAAAGAAAAAACAAAAAAGTAACTCTTTATTCAAGCAGGCTACTGAAACAAATTAGCTTTGATTTCCAAATTTCCCATGTTTATGTTTCCTTTCTTTTTTCATAGGTATCGGCATATATTATCTGCAATGAGCATATGCTTTGGGAATTTGACAGGTGTTAATTGATCAAGTGTTAGTATTTGAAAAGTCTTACAAATAACATAAAGTATCTAACATTATCATTTAATCGTATAAATAATATGGGAATTGTCTATTAGATTACTGAGAGCCTCAGTTTAAATCTTATTAAACAAAATTCTGCATTTTACATTATATAGTTGCTACATTGCATATTTGCATAAGTAATTAGTAATCTGCAAGAGCTTTAAATGGCCTTTTTTTTCCATATATATTCAATACAATTTCCCTTGGTAGAGTTCTCAGACTAATGAGAAAAGTCTTATAGACAGTGGTTTATGGAGTTATTTAACCAAAGTATGGTAATATGAATACTTTTTGAAGAAATGGTAATATGAATACTTGTTTCAAATTAAAGTAAATGCAGAGCATGAATCTTTGTCATTTTAAAAGTACTAGTATTTTGCAACGTGTTACACACGTGGGTTGAAAAATGCTAGAACTTTATAATGTTTCAAAAACAAATTGTTAAGATTACTACAAAAGTTTATGAAGTTAGTAAACTTATAAGTTTTTTTTTTTTTTTTACCATCTATTAGACTTATAAGATTGATGCTAAAATAAACAAGTTTTACAGAATACTAATAGATCTACTGAACTACTAAAACGCTAGTAAGAATATTAAAAATGTTTTTAAGATTGTTAAGAAACCTTATAACGTTACTAAAAAAATCTTATATGCTTTCTAAAATCTTATAAAATTAATAAAAAGAAGCTTTTAAGATTACTAAAAGAGTTATTATTAAGTAGTTTTCTAAAGTTATTAAAAAAATTATAATGTTAGCAAGAAGGCTATTAAAAATTTAAAAGGCTATCAAAATAAATTATAAAGCTAGTAAAGCATCTTCAAAGGTTATTATATAAAAGCTTATCAGGTTACTCTATACATAAAAAATTCTTAAAAAATGAACAAAAAAGCTATACTAAAACTTTAAAAGATTTATAAAAGTTATTAAATAAATCATATAAGTTAACTAAAATATATACTAAGGTTAGCTATAAAAGAATCTTATATATAGTAATTAATAAAAAAATTATAAGAAGTTCAAAAAAAATTCAACTTCAAAAAAACATATAAAATTACTAAAAAATCTATTAAGCTTATTAAAAGATCGTATAAGATTATTTTTAAAACGATTAAAAAAAGTGTTAAAAATTTTATAAGATTATTAAAAAAAAGCTTATAAGGTTACTAAAAATGCTTAAAAACTTCCTAAAAGAAGCTTTTCTTAAAATCTTAAATGTTTTCTAACAAATGTAATAACCTTTCATTTTCAGTAATTTGGTAACAACTTTATCAAATTCACAATATTTGATTAACTAAAAATATTGAAGGATATAAGAATAACTATACATTTATCAATAAATTTGGTAACAATGTTTTTTTTTTTTTTGCCGCAATTCGGTAACAATGCTTTGTAAAAGTTTTTACAACCACTTCTTCACTAATGAGGGTTAAAATACACAATTTCTAGAAAAGTTTTGTGGGTAGTAAAACATGTACTAAAAAATCCGTTAACCTTTAATTAGAAGTATTTTTTTAATTATTTCATTAATATGAAGATTATCGAGTTTACCATACTTTGTACTAAAAATACTTATATAGTTTATAAAAAAAACTATTTATTTACAGACAAATTCAATAACCTATAAATTTCACTTTGGTTTTTGTTTATCAATCTATTTTTAATTTTATCTTTTATTTTTATATTTATTCCATTTATGGAAAAATTGCACAACCAAATCAACATCATCAGCCTAAAGTGAAACTACGCCACAAGCTTTTCAATTTTTTTGGTTTTTTCTCAACAATGACCAATGACATAAACATATAATATTTCGTGTTCCACACGTAGATTTTAGAATGTGGTTAAAACTAATTTTAAGATACATACCATGTATTTTATGTTTGTATTTGTTCTTACGAAAGACTAAATTTATTTAAATTTTTAAATATTATTATTATATTATTAAAATAAGTCAATATAAGAAATGACTAACTGCTTTGTTTGTTTTTTGTAGTGCAAGGTATAGACTAAAGAGGAGTGATTAACAAGAGTAATTGAGGTAAAAAGTGTCTTGACTTTCTGTATTGAGTATGATGATTATATAGTTACATGAGATTGTGATAGACTTTACAATTTAAACTATAAGATAAATACAGAGGTTTTAAATATTTGAATACACTTAATATAAATCTTATCAGTTGGTTGGATTTGAACTATCATTCAAATGCTAACCTCCATTACTCCCCCGCAAGATGGAGGATACTTCTGAGACTCCAATCTTGGAGATCAATGTCTGAAGACGCTGGTGAGATAAGGCTTTGGTAAGTGCATCTGCTAACTGAGCTGTTGAAGGAATGTGCTTGACCTTGAGCTTACCTGCACTAACTTTCTCTCGAACAAACAAATAGTCCAGAACCAAATGCTTCATCCGAGAGTGAAAAACTGGATTCACACATGTGTAAGTAGCACTCAAATTGTCACAGAGTATGGTTGGTGGAGAAAGAGGAATGTGCAGCTGTAGCCCAGAAAGTAATGACTGAATCCAGGTTACTTCAGCAACTACAGCAGCAATGGCACGATATTCTGCTTCAGTTGATGACCTGGCAATTGTTGTCTGCTTCTTAGAACTCCATGAAATAGGTGTGTTGCCAAGCTTGATCACAAATGCTGATGTGGAACGCCTATCATCGGGATCTCCAGCCCAATCAGAGTCGGTGAAAACTGTCAGATTAAATGCCTTCTCATTGTTGATGTTGAGTCCATAAAACAAAGTACCCTTTAAGTACCTGAGAACCCTTTTTAAAGCAGCAAAATGTGTCTCTGTAGGCTTATGCATGAACTGTGAAAGCCTATTAACAACATAGGAAATATCTGGTCTTGTAAGACAGAGATATTGAAGGGATCTTATGACTTTCCTGTACTCTTCTTCATTTGTTGCAGCTGTTCCATCGTGCAATTTCAGTGATATTGATGTAGACAAGGGTGAGTTGGCAGTTTTGGCCCTGACATATTTGTTTTTTCTAGAATCTCAGTGATATACTTGTGCTGAGATAGAAGGGGTCCATTGGAGTGAGGAACAACTTCAATTCCAATAAAAAAATTCAGATTTCCCAAGTCCTTTAGAGAGAATTGAGATGCGAGATTATTGACAAAGGATCGAAGGAATGTTGGCTGATTTCCTGTCAAAATAATATCATCTACATAGATGAGTATAAATGCAAGTGTGTCTTCTTTCTTGTAGATGAACAAAGAGTGATCGGCCTTGGAGTTTGAAAACCCATACTGCATCAAATATGAGCTCAAGGCTGAATACCATGCTCTTGGAGCTTGTTTCAAGCCATAAATGGCCTTGTTCAATCTGCAGACATAGTTTGGATGAGTCTTATCATGAAAAAGAGGAGGCTGAGTCATATAGACTTCTTCATCAAGTTTGCCCTGCAGAAACGCATTATTGACATCAAATTGATGTAAAGGCCATCCATGAGATACTGCCAAACATAAATTGGTTCCTACTGTTACTGGTTTCACTACAGGACTGAAGGTTTCATTAAAGTCTAACCCAGGCCGCTATGTGAACCCTTTAGCTACCAACCGAGCTTTATGCCTAGAGATAGATCCATCTGGATTGCGTTTAATCCTGAAAACCCATTTGCATTTTACAACTGTTCTGTCAGTTGGTGTTGGAACAAGCTGCCAAGTTTGATTCTTATGAAGAGCCTCTAGTCTTCCACCATTGCAGTCTTCCACTTAGGATACTTAACTACCATTGTAGCACTTGTTGGTTCAACTGAACTTGGGAGTGGATGCTTTGTGGCTGTGAACAATTTCTTTGGTTTAAAGATATTGTTCTGAGATCTGGTAACCATCTTATGTGTTCTCACAGGTGCAATATTAGTAGAAATAGGAGCAGGTGATGGTGTAAATGTATTAACAAAGGAGTTGGAATCAGTTACCTGTGTTGGACTTGGTGTTGAGGATTGCACTGCAGGAGGTAATGAAGTGAGGCCAGATGATTGCACTGAAATGTTGACTTTTGTAGGAGTGGTGGAGACTGTAGTAACAACTGGAATATCTGAAAGAGACTCAAGTTGAGACAATGCATCAGGATTGGAGTAGAGAGCTGAATTGATCTTGCTAAATGGGAAATTTGTTTCATCAAACAACACATGCCGAGAAGTATACACCCTTTGTGTTTCTGGCTCAAGACAGTAGTAGGCACTCTGGTGCTTTGAGTAACCCAAAAAGATACAAGGTTTGGATTTTGGCTCAAGCTTGTGACTGGTGTAAGGTTTTAACCAAGGATAGCAAAGGCATCCAAAGGTTTTGAGCTTATTGTAGTTTGGTTTCTGTTGAAAAAGCATCTCAAATGGGCTTTTCTGTTGCAAAATTGGTGTAGGTAGCCTGTTAAGTAGATAGACAGCTGTGGCAAAGGCATAAGGCCAGTAACTGGGTGGCATTGAGGCTTGGTGTAAGAGTGTTTTACCAGTTTCTACGATGGATCTATGTCTCTTTTCTGCGACTGCATTGTGTTCTGGCATATGTGGAGGTGTTTTTAGGTGTTGTATTCCCACACTCTCAAGCAGATCTTTCAGCTTCTCATACTCTCCCCCTGAATCTGAATACACTGCCAAAATTGGCATATTAAAAAATCTCTCGACTAGTTTCCTAAATTTATCAAAAATGGCATGGACTTCAGATTTTTGCTTAAGTGGAAAAAGCCATATGTATTTAGTAAAATGATCGACAAAGGAAACATAGAACTTATAGCCTTGAACAGATATGATTTTACTAGGACCCCATACATCAGAAAATAAAACTTCTAAAGGACGCGAAGAAGTGATTGAAGAAACTGCAAAAGGAAGTTTGTGTATTTTATTACAGCAACAAGAGTTACACAAACTATTAGATAACTTGGTTGATTGATTGATTGCCTGAGTGTTTGTGTTAAGAACAGAAGTTGTTTTAGAAGAAGACTCAGAAGAGGTACTGGAAGTCATGGGGATCGAAGGGAAGAAGGAGAAAAGAAATTATGTCGAGAGAAAAAAAAACTCACTTAGAGTTTCCTAGCTCTGATACCATAAAGAGGAGTGATTAACAAGAGTAATTGAGGTAAAAAGTGTCTTGACTTTCTGTATTGAGTATGATGATTATATAGTTACATGAGATTGTGATAGACTTTACAATTTAAACTATAAGATAAATACAGAGGTTTTAAATATTTGAATACACTTAATCTAAATCTTATATGTTGGTTGGATTTGAACTATCATTCAAATGCTTCCCTCCATTATAGACTTGCATTCAAATTTAACATAGGATACTTGAATGCTCTATAGATTTTAATAAAACTTTGATTCTCTTTGTGCCAAAAAAAAACTTTGATTCTCTACATAGTAAAAAAGAAAAGTAAAATTCTAAACATTCATTGGTAGAATATTTAATAAATGGGAAATGAAAATAAATTAATAAGGGTAAATTACATTTATATACCATGAGGTTTTGAGTGAAACAAATATGACCCTTGAGAATTGAGAATTAAATTTTGACACTTAACTACCTTGTGCTTATTTTCTATTACCAAATCCTTGACAATGTTAATTACAAAAATAATCTTTTTATCATTTTAGAATTACTAAAATTATTTTATGTTATATTATATATGTTCTTGATAATTTTTAGCAACACATAGTTTACAAATTAATCTAATAATTAGTTGCTTATGATGGGTTTTGAAGTTACAAAAACAAATGATCGAAATTATAAATATAGATGCTAATATATATTGTGACTTGGTTTAAAAAATACATGAAGAGTTGGATAAAACAGAAACATGTTTGTTAGGCTAAAAAAAATAAAAGAGAAACTGCTTGGATAATTTTTTTTTTCCTTTTATCTTCAAAACAAAGCTTAGTTCCAAGAAAAAAAGATGTCGTAGGTCCTGTATCCTTCATCACCCAATGTTTTGGTAATGTTTTACTCATCGTAGGAGATAATGTTTTTCTAACTTTTGTTAACTAAGGGGTTGTTTGGCATTGTTTCTGTTTCCTGTATTCTGTTGTCAATTTTCTGTTTTTGGAAACAAAACAGTGAAAACATGTTTGGCAGGCTGTTTCCGTTTTAAAAAATTATGGAAACGAAATCAGTGTTTTGGAAGAAAGTAGAAGCCAAAATTTTGTGCTTTCATGTTTTTCCAAAACACAGAAGCACAGTCATAAAAAATAACTCACATACATTTTTACTTTTTTTTAAAACTTATTTATTTAAAAACATAAAACAAAATTGTATATCCAAACATGTTTTTGTTTTCAAAAAATTGACAGCACAACAAAAACAAAACGAAACAAAAACAAAAAACAGAAAAACGAAAACGATGCCAAACAGCCCCTAAGCTTGTACTTTTTGTCTTTGATTTGTTGTTTTATTATTTAAAAATTATAATTGATTTTAATATTGATTTATGAAAATATATAATAAATTGATTTTAATATTTTGATTATAGTATTTATTTATTTCATCAGTTTTGACTTTGACATTTCATAGACATTTATTTATTTTATTTTATTAAAAAAATGAAATATAGATAATTTAATTTCCTATAAAGCTTAGCATAGATATTTGAATAAGAACAAAAAAATGATAGTAATAATTAGTTGATTATATCACCTATGATGAACCAAAGACTTGATTTTTGAATCAAGTTGATAACACTAATGTATTTAAATTAAGAGTGAACCAAATTAACAAATATATCACCTATGATGACAATTTTTTTTTTTTTGCTTTTCTTTTCTTTTAAGTTCTATAATATTTCTTCATAATACATCTTAATTCATTATTATTGAATTCGTTTTGAGTCTTTTTGTGAGGAAATGATTATCTTCATCTCCATCTTATATTTCTTCCTTACTACATAATAAACCGGGATTTTGGTGTTTAGCAATGGTAGAAAACCTAAACAATGGATTTTAGTTGATGATTTAAAGTTAAAATAGGACTTATCAGACAATTGAGAAAAGCGGATAAAAAAGAAACTGATATTTTCACATTATTAAATTGAATCATCACACACGATCAAGTTTTAATAAATTGGGATTTTCTTCAACTTTTGTTTTAATTGAAATTGGGAAAAGCCAAATAGGATATAGCCGATTTAAATCTTCTTCCTGTATAGTAGTATATCAAGGAAATCTACAATAAGATCAATGTTTTTTAGTTGATTGTGTGAAAGCCCCGCTTTCAATTTTTTTTTTTTTGATGATTTTCTATAAGCTTTTTAAAAACTTTTTTTTGGAAGCAGATTTAAAAGGAGATCTTGATGAACGTAGAGAAAATTAAACTTCAAACCCATAAAATAGAATAATTCCTTTTGCCCCGCCTCTTATCACTCTTGCCTTTTTTTTTGTCTATTTTCATTCTTTTTATTAAGTTTAGCCTAATTTCACTAAGTTTAGCCCCAAATTAAAATTTTATTGTTATTTTAAGGGTAAATTCCACAATAAATAACTTATAGTTATAGGGTTTTAGAAATAAAATATATAACTAATTCACTAAATTTAGCCCAAGTTAAAATTAAAATTTTATTTTAAGGGTTAGAAAAATTAAAGTTTGTAAAGGGTGTGTTGGAACCAATAAAGTGATAACATGTGCTCTGACATGTAATGGACACATCATGATGGAGCATTTTATGGAACAAAGGGGCGGGGTGTATAGCAAAATTCCATAAATTAAATATATTACTGCCTCTGTCCCCATATATCTGTCACCTTTGGACATAAAATACTTAACCTACCTAATTTACCCTCATGGTTGACTATTCCACTCTCTAGAGTCAAGCCACATAAATGAAGTTTGGAATTAATTACACCAACCTTAAATATGTTAATTTTATTAGTTTTATTACACCTAAGATCTATTCAAATTTTGGAGTAAAAAATTTGATTATAACTTGGTGTCAACTGTCATGAAACCAAAAAAAAAACTGTCATGAAACGAAAAAAAAATGTGGTTTTTAAAATTTAGAAAGCCACGTGGGAAGAAAGGTGGGGTCATGGGGCTGGATTTGTTGGGATATGAAAATTTGCTATTTTACTTCAGCTTTTTTACGCGGAACTGTCTCCTTCCTCATGCGGCGGTAGTCCCAGACTTTCCAGCCTCTTCACAGCAGTGGGTTTTCGACCTTTGTATAAATATCATGAATACATTAATTTTATTAGTTTTATTGCACCAAATTCTATTCAAAATTTGGAGTAAAAAATTTTATTAAGGAGGGGACTTTTTTTATCGTGGAGTGCGCTGCTGTTAATTAATGTGTGGAAAATTGTAAATATATGGAAAATTTATTTGAAGTTATATGAAAAATTAATGAAGAAAGATATAACTGTAGTGCTGATAAGGGAGGGGTAATTTAGGTAAGTAACTTAAAATAGTTAATTAAATTTATAAATCTAACTAACTCCAACTTTTTTTCTTGATATGTTGAATTCTGTTAGAGGTGACAGATATATGGGGGGCAAAGGGAGTATAAACTAAAAATAATTCTTGGCAAAAAAAACTAAAATAATTATGAAAAGTAAATTATTAATTACAATTATAGTTGATTATTAATATCTTTCCGTAATTTCAAAAAATTAAATATTAGATTTACAAAATCTTTCCATAATTAATAAAAAGTTCAATGACTAAAAAGAATACTCATTAAAAATTTATTGTACTATAATACTAAGGGTATTTTAGAAATTTCCTAATTAAGATTTTTAAGTTCGTGATTTTATATAGTATTAAGATAAGATAAGATAAGATAGGAAGACTAGTACTAGTAAAGACGGAAGAAATGGGTTCTATACATTATTAATGTATACTAGGAAGGCCCCTAAAAATAATGGGAAAATAATGAGGAAAAAAAACTAAGAAAAAGAACTGGAACCTTTCCAATCTCAACCCCTGCCAGACCAGTTGCAGCTACCTAAATCAATCAAATCGTCAATTACCTTTAATCGGGCCATAATTTTATCAATCAAACCCCGTTTCACTTACTATTTTAATATGGTTGTTCCTAGGAAAATTATATCTTCAAATCCCATAATTCCTTCCATTTCATTTCAATTAAAACAATTAGCATCATCAAAAATCAAATCTTCAATTGATTATCAGCCTGCCCAAAACAACTATTGCCTTGTATATATAGACATACATTATACATACTCTATATTAATAATCTTTTAATCACATCTTTCAGCCAAGCACTTACAGTAGTCATGGCTTTAGCCTCGCCAAAAGACCCAAAACTAGCAGGCCATGAAAAGAGCGTGAAAAAATTTGAAACTTGTTTGATAATTTCCTTTATTGTTTTCACCATTTCCATTGTTGCTTTTGCTGGTTGTATTTTGATCATCACTTTCTGTGTTTTTGGACCATGTGCTCCTGCTTTCCATGTGGAACAAGTTAACCTTCATTACCCCATATTTTACACAGGCCCAACCAGGTACTCGTCGTTGCTTAATATAACCATGAAAGTGCGAAATCCCTCCTGGACTTGTGGTATGTTGTACGAGAGCGATAACTCCATTGTGGCTAGCTATTCGGAAATCCGGTTGTCCGGCGGCATGATTCCACCGTTCCAACTGTCGCCGACGGAGGAGAAGGTGGTGGAAGCACGCCTTACGGGTGTTGGGATGGATGTGGCAGATGATATGAGGATGAATCTGGCAGATGATCACGAAAGGAAAAGGGTACCGCTGAGTTTTGATATGACGAGCATGGTTGGGTTCAAGATTGGGTCTCGGACAATATTGAGTGCTGTGGTCAAGTCCTATTGTGACTTGGATTTGGATAACTTGGATGATTTCTATCATCCTCCAAGAATAATCTCTCGAATTTGTGATTCTCAGGCAGGATTCTGGTTTCACTCTATTACAACCTATCGTACCTTTTAATTTGTTAGATTGATTGTTCATTTTCTTGTCTCTTAATTTCATGATCAGAAGAAACACTTATGTAAATAAGGGTATTCTAATTAGCGATTTAATCTCTATTGCACTTCCTTTTCTCAAAATATCTTTACTATATTTATCCAATTATTATAAAAGTAGAGTAATCCACCATTCTTTAATTTACAATAAAACGTGCTGAAAAGTGAAAGCCAAGTACCATGTAAAAAGTTAACAATTTTCAACATCCCATAATATCCCTTATCATCATCATAAATTTTCTACGCTCTTCCATCAAAGCTGTCCTGCAAGTGAAGAAGCGTATAAGGATACCAAAACGATTTAATTCAAGTTAGAATCAATCTGCAAAAACTCTCATGTAAAAAACTTACCCTGCAAGTAGTAAAGTTAATTATAGTGTGCTTGTCCTGGCAGCACCACACCATTGTTTTCTAAGAGCTCGATAGTATTATATCTGCCAATGAAAAATCATAATTCAAGAATGAATATCATTGTCCAGATATAATGACATGGAAAAAAATTGTAGAAAGATAACTATTGCTTTATTCAAGCTCATTACAAAACTGAGACTGCTATATATAGAATCTGCTGTTAACAAAGAATAGTGATTTATCAACTCCCATTTTACCCACCAACAAGGCAAGAATCACTCAAGAATCTCTTTCATTTGCTGAGTGGCTAAATAATGGTGAGCTTACTTAGGATGTGCAATAGTTGGTGAAGACAAGAAAAAGAAAATGCATGTAAATTGAGTGTAATAGATAATGACCTAGACTTGAACAAAAAGCTGGCTCTTTGGTCTCTTGAAAATTTGCACAAATCGCCTTGAGAACAGCTCCTTTTTCTAACTTCCCTGAATCCAGCAAACAAATTTGGATTACAAAAGTTGATTCATGCAATCAAATTTGCAGGCAAAGGCTGAAAATTCTGATTTATTTAAACCTTTATACTGCCTGTTATTTATCACAAGAATTGGCAATGTAGTCACTTCTCCCCGGTAGCCATCATCAATCTGAAATCGGAATTATTACAACATATATGAGAACCTTAATGGAAAGATATGATGAATACTGAAAAGCCTTGGGACGGGAGTTTTTCCGATAATAATAGCCTGACCTGTGCATCTTTTTCATCTTCAAGAACTGAATTTTTCACATCAGCCTCTGTGTCTCCAACACATTCGTCTATTTTGCTGACATCAATGCCTATAAAGCAGAGAGAATGGAAGATACAAGTCA
Organism: Corchorus olitorius; assembly: GCA_001974825.2. Lineage (NCBI taxonomy): Eukaryota > Viridiplantae > Streptophyta > Magnoliopsida > Malvales > Malvaceae > Corchorus > Corchorus olitorius. The sequence continues at coordinate 19,431 of AWUE01014193.1, forward strand.
AATACACCAAAAACAAGTTAAATATACACAATATAGCAAATCAGTTAATTAGTGGCATTAACCTATACCAAGAGACCGGATAACTTGATCCGCACACTTTTTGTTGTACTCGTTCTCTTTCATTGAGCACAGGATAGCAAAGTCTGTAACATAATCCCACCAAAGCCATGGCATTCCACTTTCATTAGCAACTTTGAAAAGGCAAGCTTGGCGAAGATTTTCGACCACAACATCTTTACCATGATACCCATTGTTGTAATCCTGCTGAGGATCTGGAGCACAGTACCTTCCATGATTGATGCATTGTGACTTGCAATGTCTGCTCCATGTAAAAGCTCCAAGGCAATTCCAAGTTATATAGTGTGGGGTGAATTGAGTGTACCCTCTCTGCTCAATTATTTGAGCAGTTTCTTTGAAGTTGATGATGAATTTCATGTGGTTGTCACATTCTGGACCGCACTCATAGTTGCTATTCATCCAAAACTCATACTTAACTTGCTCAACAAGAGACTTTGTCAAGTCAAGATTGATATTAACCATTTCCCCATTACTTAATTCCTTCTTAATACTATCCCCTAGTGATTTACTAATGAGGATTGATGGGATAGTGATGTTTAACTCCTTCAGGTATTCAACATCAGCACCCTCTTCTTCAATGGTGTGCATGTTAATCAAGGGTTCATCCCAGTTGTCAACAAGAAGAATTCCAGCAGCTCCAGCATTCTGAGCGCGCCATACCTTCAAGGTGAAGTAACAATCTGCCGGGAACACCAAACTTATAAAGTTGCAGCAATGGATTTAAAGTTAATTGAAAAAAGCATCAGATATATATTACTACTGAAAAAACTCTATAAATAGATAGAAATAAGAGACAGAAGGAAAGAAGAGTTGACCAACCTCCACGATCAACAAGGAGAATAGTGGGGAGTTCACCAGGTTTTGATTTGAAGGAGATGTCAAATTCATCAAAGTTCCTGCATGCGACTTGATTTGCTTTGGGATAAACAACAGTGCCAACCAAGGTTCTGAATTTGCCATACTGATCATGAACCCCAAAGTTCCCAATCGAACATTCATAAATCCCTTTGATGGACTCAGGCCATGTCAGTTTCAAGCTGTTCTTCTCCACCACTAACCTCGCCAAGCAATTTCCCCATAACAAGATCCATGCACAAATTAAGAACCCAAACTTTTCTATCATCTTTCCTGGACGCAGGAATGATAAAACTCTTCCCAATCCGATCAATAACTTAACATAAAGAGTCACTTCATCAGGCTCTCTCGAAAACAAACGAACCGTCTTGACATGATGAATAGTGGTGCCCAGCTGCCCACTTTTGTTATAGAAAGGCGTTTGTGTAAACTACAAAAAGAAAAATTCAGAGAAGAAAAAAACAAGAATTTGGACTTTGGAATTGTCATCTTTTCGAGGTTTAGTTTGACAAAGTCAAGAATGCAAATGTTTTGAAGAAGAAGACTGACTCAAATATATGATAAAAATGCAATTACTAGTATTCAATGAATATCTGTCTCTCTCTTGCCAATTGTCTCTCTTGGCATTCTTGATGTTTCGCTCTCTGTTTTGTTTTTTAAGTTAGTCAAACTAGAAGGCCAGAAGCAGGTTGCTGAAACATTGTGATTACATGTTTCTGATAAAATGGAGATCCAATTAATAACTAGTGGCCTGTTTTGAAATTTTAATTTTGTATGTCCAAATCTCCCAAGGTTAAGTTGTTTGTTTCTCAGACTTTAGCATGTTTTTCACACTGACAAGTGCTTTGGGAATTCGGTTAGAATTATTTGAAAAGACATGAAAAATGCTGAGAAGAGCAGAGAAAGGGAAACAAGAAACCATTTATAGCTTTCAACATCCCGTATCCTGTTACATCCAAACTTTGGAAACTTAACAGCATTTTCATGGATTTTTACAACACCCTATGAGACAATTTCCCAAACTATTGTATTCTGAATTTATTTCATAACTCATAGTGATTCTTAGCTCATGGATCATAATATATTTTTTGTCAACTCTTCCGTGGAAAGAAATAGTTGGGGCACACTAGAAACCTGTTGAATGGAGATTCGATTATAAAAACAAAACCCTTTTGGTATTTTTTGTCCACCCAGCTGCACCATAGTTGCTTTGTAAGTGCTTGTCAGTTTCAAGGCCTGCAGGCAATTAGGACAATCCAAAAATGGAATTATGAATATCATCTCTATGGTATAGTCTCTCCCAAATTTACAAATTTATAATAGAATCGGAAAAAGAAAAAAAGAAAAACATCGCAGAAATCTGAAATATGTATGTGGGGATTGTGAATATCATAAATTTATTTATATAAGTTTTAAAGGAGAGGGAGACTGCAAGAAGAAAATGATCGAAAATGAGATGATGACCTTCACCAAAACAAACAGCAGGCATTGTGGTCTCTTGAAAACCTTCACATATCGCCTTGAGAATAGCTCCTTTGCATAAATTCCCTGAATCCAACAAACAAGTTTAGGGTATATAAATCATGCAATGCAATCAAGAGCTGGCAAAGATAGTCTATAATTATTCTGATCTAAACCTCTATACTGTTTGTTATTTATGAAGAGACTTGGCAATATGGTCACATCTCCACGGGAGCCTTTGCCCATCTGAAAACAGAATTGCAGCATTATGAGAAGTTAACAACAAACAAGACAAGATTTGGCAAAGATATAGGCCTTGGGAATTTTTTTAACATTAATAACTTGACCTGTGCTTCTTGTTCAGCTCGAAGAATTGGGTTGTCCACATCATACTCAGTGTCTCCAATACATTTGTCTATTTTACTGACATCAAGGCCTATAAAAAGCAGAGAATGGAAGACAAAAACAAGCTGAGATATCCTAAAGATATATAGAATATGCCTTTTAACCTTAGGTATTTTAACATTTCTACCATACACAACATATATATAAGCATTAACCTACCAAGAGACTTGATAACCTCATTTGCACACTCTTTTGTGTACTTCTTGTCTTTCATTGGGCAGCGGATAGCAAAGTCAGTAACATAATCCCACCAAAGCCATGGCTTTCCACTTTCGTTAGCGACTTTGAAAAGGCAAGCTTGGCGAAGATTTTGAACCACAACATCTTTACCATCATATCCTGTACTAAAATCTTGCTCAGGGTCTAGAGCGCAGTACCTCCCATGGTTGATGCACTGTGATTTGCACTGTTTGCTCAAAATAAAAGCTTCAGGACAATACCAAGTTATATAGTGTGGGGTGAATTGAGTGTACCCTTTCTGCTCGAGTATTTGAGCAGCTCCTTTGAAGTTCTTGACAAATTCTATCTGGCTGTCACATTTTGGCCCGCACTCATCGTTGCTGTTTGTCCAAAACTCATACTTAACCCGCTCATCAGGGTGTGGAAGAGACTCTGTCCAGTCAAGATTCATATTAACCATTTCTTTATTATTTAGTGCTTTCTTGATACTGTCCCCTAGTGCTTTAGTAATGAAGGCTGATGGAATAGTGATGTTCTGCAGATACCTAGTAGGAAATTCATCTTCAGGGGTATCCATGGTAATCAAGGGTTCATCTATGTGGTCAGCAATAAGAAGAGCAGCAGCTCCAGCCTTTTGAGCATTCCATGCCTTCAAGGTGAGGAAACAATCTGCTTGCCCATAACACCAAACTAATTAAAAATGATAATTAAAGCAGATTCTTGGATGCATCGAAAGCCAATAATTGATTGAATGAGGCTTGCTTGCATCAGAAGTTAGATATTCATATTAGAATAAATAAAAATCAGAAATGTTGGGTAATGAAATAAATTAATTATCCAAAAAAAAGAAATCAGAAATGTAAGGCAAAAGGACTTGATGACCAACCTCCACGATCAACAAGGAGAACAGTAGGGAGTGCAGCAGGCCGAAATTTGAAGGAGATGCCAAAATCATCAAAGGTCTTGCATGCTCGTTGATTTGCTATGGGATAAACAATGGTGCCAAACAAGGTTCCACCATACTGAGGAACCCCAAAAGTCCCAATTGCACTCTCATAAACCCCTTGGAGTGCCATTGGAGATGTCAGTTTCAAGCTGTTCTTCTGCACTATGAACCTCCCCAAGCAATTCCCCCACAACAAGATCCACACACAAATTATTAACCCTAACTTCTCTCCCATATTCTTTCCTTCAAGCAGAAATGATAAAGTTTTCTCCAAGATGGGAACGAATATCCAATGAATAACTTCGCGGTTGTCAACCTTTCTACTGCAGGTTAAGTTCCTGCAGGCTTTGTTATACTAGTAAAGAAGAAAGTCGTTTGTGTGATTACTATATAGTGAAAGAAAAATCCAGAGGAAAAAGATTAAAGAAAGTAGAATTGGAATTGTAATATTTTTTCAAGTTCAGTTTGATATATCCAATGTTTTGAAAGAAAAGATTGGCTTAAATTCATCTTTATCTTACACTACAGAAAGGAAGCAATTACCAAAGCCAAGTACTGTCTCTTACCGTGTCATTACTCATAACCTTTACACTGATAAGACCGAATCACAAAAACAAAAAAGCAAAAGCCAGTTGACTCTTTTATTATTCAACCTGCAGGTTACTATAATAAATTAATGTCTTTTTTTTGGTGAAAATAATAAATTAATGTCATTATTATTATTATATATATTTAAAAGATGGAGTTCCAATTAGATATAGTGGCCTGTTGAAACTTTTTTTTATTTGGATTTCCTATATAGTTGTTTTTGTTTCAGCAAGTTATATGCAATAAGAAAATGCTTTGGCAATTTTGAGTTTTGCCATTGCAACCTCACCATTGTAATCTCCTGGAAATTCCCAATCATTTTGAAAAGAGAAATGCAAACAACGAACCATTTGCATAGCTTTAAACGTCACATATTGCCTCCAAATTTTGGAAACTTACCATGAAAAGATGACTGTCAAAGAACAATTGATTTTGCCTTGACCTTTTTTTTTCACAAACTCTATCAGATTAAGATTATTGAGAGACTGAGTAAATCTCGTTAGACAAAGTTATGCATTTTACATTATTAGTTTAAATATATATACAAATTAATTACAGACTAAATTCGAGAGATTTAAACCCAAGATCTCATGGTTCAAGTTGAAATTAAGATAGAATCAAAGTAGATGAAGATTAATGAAGGTAGTTGGGAAGAAGATAAATAGTGTTGTTGTATTGATGATAATAACGTTTTATACAAAATACACAAGTGTGGCAAGTAATTATATATACAATCCAATATAATAATAATATTCATGTGACCCTATATATGACCCAATAGTACAATAATAATAATAAATATTATATTATTTTCAACACCCCCTCAAACTCAAGATGGTGTCGAAGAAACCAGATTGAGTTTGGAAGTTAAGTTATGAAATCTACTAGGTGGGTGTGACTTTGTGAACATATCAGCAACCTGTGCAGAGGAGGAGATAAACTCCAACTTTAATGTGCCCTGAAGTATATGTTGTCGAACAAAGTGACAATCAATTTCAATGTGGTTTTTCTCTCATGAAAGACATTATTATGAGCAATTTGAATAGCACTACGATTGTCACAAAATAAGGTAGTAGCATGGGAGAAGGAAACACCAAGGTCATGAAGAAGCCATCGTAACCACACTAGTTCAGAGGTAGTGTCAGCAAGTGCTCTATATTCAACCTTTGTACTAGATCGAGCAACATTAGTTTGCTTCGTACCCCGCCAAGATATGAGTGAGTCGCCCAAGAAGAAGCAATAACCAGTGGTGGATCAGCGGTCAGTGGGATCACCAACCCAATCAACATTGGAATATGCTCGCAATTCCAAAGGTGAATGATGAGAGTAGTAAAGGCCATGAAAAAGGGTACCTTTGACATAACGAAGAATGTGAAGAGCAGCTGCATAGCGAGTAGAGCGATGAGCAGCCATAAATTGGCTAACAACATGAATTGCATGCACTATGTCAGGGCGAGTTACGGTGAGATAAATAAGAATCCCAACTAGCTGCCGATAGAGAGTAGGATTCTCCAAAGGTTTACCATCTAATGGAGAAAGTTTTTGATTCGCCTCAAGTGGAGTGGAAGTAACCTTTGCATCTGTAAGACCGACTCGAGACAACAAGTCTGTGCCATACTTAGCTCGAGAAAGGAAATAGCCAGAGCCATCAGAGGTAACCTCTAAGCCAAGAAAATATGTCAAGTGACCAAGATCCTTTATCTCAAAATGTTGACTAAGATAATGCTTAAGTTCAAAGATGCTGCGAATATCATTTCCAGTTATAATCATATCATCAACATAAAGCAATAAGAATATGGAATCATTCTGAGACTGCCGAATGAAAAGAGCATGATCATAAGAACTGGATTTAAAACCAAACTGGGTGGCAACAAAGTTGAACTTAGCAAACCAAGTACGAGGAGCCTGTTTAAAACCATATAATGCTCGACGGAGATGACATACCTTGTTAGGTGGATGTTCATAACCAGGTGGAGTCTTCATATAAACCTCCTCATCAAGACACCATTAAGAAATGCATTTTTAACATCCATTTGAAAAAGATCCCACTGTTTAACTGCAGCGACTGCTAACAAGGTATGAACAGAAGTGACACGAGCAACTGGAGCAAAAGTTTCTTCATAATAAATTCCATACTCCTGAGTAAAACCTCGTGCAACCAATCGAGCCTTATATCGTTGAATAGAGCCATTAGATCTAGTATTGATCTTATACACCCATTTGCAGTCAACAACAGACTTACCAGGAGGCAAATCAACCAATCCCCAAGTATGTGTTTGTTCTAATGCCCGTATTTCCTCTGCCATTGCTTGCTGCCAAGGAGGATTTGACTTTACTTCTTGGAAGTTAGAGGGTTCAAGTAAAGAAGCAATAGCAGAATAACAATGAAAATCAACAAGGTGAGGAGGAGGTTGTCTTACTCTGGTTGAACGTCTTTAGGGTGCAGGACTAGAGTGAGAGGACTCTAACTCTTGAACCGATGGAGCATTGTGTGCCAGATTTTCAGATGGATGAGATTCATTGGTTAGAAGTGGAAGAGGATCACTTGATGAACTAGTAGAGGGATCCCTGCAATGAGACAATTCTAAAGAAGTTTCGGGAAACAATTTAACAGAAGGATCTGTAAAATACAAGGCATCAGGATTAGAAACTTGCAACTCAGACAAGGAAGAAAACATTTTATGTTCCCAATAAGTTACATGACGGAAAACACGGAGCCGCTTTGAAATTGGATCCCAACACCCATAGCCTTTATATATGTTCTATTCCATAACCTAAAAAGCGACATAAACGAGCTCTAGGTTCAAGTTTGTGATGTTCATGAGGTTGAAGTTGGACAAAGCAAACACAACCAAAGACACATAACAGTTTGTAGTTAGGTGCACTTCCATAGAGCCGTTCATAAGGGCAAATGTTACCTATTATGGGTGTTGGAACACGAATGATGGTGTACACAGCTGTGAGAGCAGCTTCTCCCCAGAAACGTTCAGGACACTTGGTGGCAATGAGCAACGCACGGGTAGTATCTAGGATATGCCTGTGCTTGCGTTCTGTCCGACCATTCTGCGTTGAAGTTCCTAGGCAAGATCGCTGAATCACAGTCCCCTATTGAGATAAACATTTAACAAGATCAGTTTCCCTATATTCCATAGCATTATCCATACGAAGAACTTTTATGACACAAGAGAATTGAGTTTTAACCATGGCAGCAAAATTTGAAACAATTTCAAAAATTTGAGATCAATTTTTCATAAGATATATCCAAGTATAGTGAGAATAATCATCCACAAAAATGACAAAATACTTGGAGCCTCCCATGATTTCATAACGTGAAGGTCCCAAAACATCAGTATGCACTAAATCAAAAGGAGCTATTAAAAACCGTCTAAATAGGCTTAGAAACCTCTGATTTATCCATTGTAAGTGTAGAGAAATAGATAATCAAAAGAGAGGGTAACAAAAGAAGCCTAATCAGAAAAATCTGACCTCAAAAATGGAAAGAACATGTCCAAAAACCTTGGGAACCAGTCTGAAAATCGGTCTAAAATGAACCAAACTGGGCTTTTAAAACTGTTGAACCGAGTCGGTCTGGACCGAAGTCAACGGGTTGCTGGGTCAGCAAAGAAAAGTCAACTTTAAGACACGTGGCATTCGTGGAGTGGATGACGTGGAAGTTGACGGGGCATCGCTGACGTGGAAGATTTTTTACACTGGATGACACGTGGCAATCACCGATTGGTCCACGTGGCCGAAAAAAGGCCACAAAAGTTTCGCCAGCACATGTGAGCGCGTGAGGCGTGTGGAGCAGAGCTGGCGACGCGTGCGGCGTCGGTTGCGGCTGAAATTTAACCCCTAGGCTCGTCTCATCGTTTTGAAGACAAATCCGGTCTTTGTTTTTGAGTTTGACCACCGGAAGTAGCTGAAACAAGAACGAAAATGGGTTGAAGAGAGAGAAAGTTGTTTGCCGCGCGTGGAGGAGACTCCAACAGCTGTTGGCGACGATCTTCGAACGGGAAGTTGTTCAGATATCAAAGAATGCAACCAGGGGATTGGATCTGCAAGAAGATGGCCAGATCGAAACAGATCTGAAAATGGCAGATCCGAAAATGGCAAAAAAGACCCTTGAAGATGGAACAACTACCATACAAAAATAATAACACAGATCCTTACCAAGTTGAAACTAGGATAGGATCAAAGTAGATGAAGACTAATGAAGATTAATGAAGGTAGTTGGGAAGAAGATGAATAGTGTTTTTGTATTGATGATAATAATGTTCTGTACAAAATACACAAGTGTGGCAAGTAATTATGTATACAACCCAATAAAATAATAATATTCATGTGATCCTATGTGACCCAATAGTAAAATAATAATAATAAATATTATTTTCAACAGTTCACCAATGTTTTCAAACCCGAACCGCTTGATGACCCGCCAAGGTCACCAGGTCCCGGGTTATCCGGTTAACCCACCAGTTCATAAGATGATGACATCATCAATTATTTTAATTTTACCAATCTTTTAGTAAAAAAAAAAACTACATTCATTACCACAAAAAACTGTTTGTCTCTTTCACTCTCCTCTCATTTTCTTCTCCTCCAGATCTATTTTTGCTTTTCAACCCCATCTCTCCCTCACCTAACACGTTATCTTCATCTTCTTTCTGATCTTTCCTTCTTTTCCTTCTTGCTTCCTCTCTTCTCTCTTGATTACAAGCTGCCAAGTCGACCATTGAGGAATTGTTTGAAGAGAAAAAGGACGAGGTGAGATCAAATCTGCAAAGTGAGAAGAGCCAACGTGAACTATTGAGACAGAGTAGTGGAAGGGTGAAATTTATCTTCTGAAAATTGTGAAATCGAGCAGAAATTTAACTCAGAATTGTTTAAATTCCGGGTTTCACTTGTTTCTCCCGGTTAACGAGTCACGAGTTTCCCGATTCTGAAAGACAACGGGCGTGGGGTCTATGGACCGATAAGGCTTCCGAGTCCCGATTTAACCAGGTGAACCGATCGAGTCAATCCGGATTTGAAAACACTGTCTATCACTTGAGCTAAGAACATGAGTGTTTTTTTTTTTTAATTAGTACTCTCATACTAATTAAATTTAATAATAGCTTGCATTATTAAATCTTAATGTATATGGTTTTAAAATTACAATAAAAAATTACAAATTTCTTTTAATTAGTAAGAATGATAATGATAAGTGCATAATTTACATATTTATTGGTGTTTATTTTATCAATTTTGATTATTTGGTGCTTAATTTCCTTTGATTTTGTTCCATAGATGTAATTGAAGACAATTTTGCTACAATTCTCTTCTACTTTCTTGAAGACAATTTTAGGGAGTTTTTTTCTTCCTCTCTCATGTTCTTTATTTATTTTATAATAGTTCATGTTTTTATTTTCATGAGCATGAGTAGCTAAATCCCTAATTAGGGTTATTAGGATGTAGCCAATTGGGGATTAATATTTGATTTTATGTTTTGAATTGATCTTTTCAAGTTGAATTTGTTTTTCTTGTTCTTCATACAAATTATATGTCTGGTCATTATATAGTTTATCTTAGGGATTGTGTCATGTACTGACAGGTGAAGCATAATCTATGAACTAGGAAAACAAACATGTTAGACTGGATCAGACATGAATCTTAGGCTAATTTGATAGATTATTGATTACTTGTTCTTAATGAATCTAGTTAATAAGGTTTACATCGACATATAGTAAATTTGATTAATTAGGTATTCCTGTGGAGACTTGACAGAGCGCATAGGTAAATTAGAGTAATCCTATTTCAGCTTTGCATCAATTCAATTCATAGGTTAAATTATTGATTTCCCAATTAGGTGAAACCCGAAACCCTAAGCCTTTTAATTATTGTCTTCACAATCTTATTTATTTCTCTGCTTTTGTAATTTAATTGTTTTTAGTTTTAATTTACTTGATATCTCTCAATTTTCCTTCCATTGATAGAATTAATTGCAATAGAAATTTCTTGTTCCTTGTGGATTCGACTCTTGGAATACTCTAAGATTTATTACTTCAACAGACTCTATGCACTTACATATTTGGTACATCAGATAATTTAATAAATTAATTAAGTCATGATAAAACTTGCACGAAACTTGCAACAGAAATGATATAGTAAATCACATTTTATATATGTATAAAATAACAAATGTTTGCAATATGCATTTCTACCCATCATGTCGCATAACTTTTACATGTTTTCCTCCCCCTCCCATATATATCATCTCTCTCATAAATAAAAAATAAGTTACTACTAATTTGGATCAAAATATTTAATTTATATTTTTTTATTAATAATAAAATCTAATTTTTGAAATCTTTCCAATGTTTGCTTTTAAAAATTGAGATATTGGAGAAAATTAAAATATATATAATTATGTAAGAAAAGAATGATTTGATCGGGATTTTGATGCTCCTCCCATCCAACAACTGTTCGAGGAGGTGTATTAAAAACGATGGTGTGAATACCTGGAATGGAATCATTTCTCTTATATATACAAGCTTTACAAAGATGCCAGCATGCTTACATTAACACTTGTCAATTACAATGCTTAGCAAAACAGGTAGCATTACAAGCATGCAAGTTTATAACACACAAAAGTTTTAAAAGACTAATCAAAATTCAACATTAGAGAGTGATCGATGCTGCATGCAACTATTCATTAACAACATATCTCCTCTTAACTTGAGAATTTTTTAAAATATATAAAAAAATATAGATAAGAATTGGATTAGATAAAGATATAGATAAAATGAATAAATAAATATACTACACTTTCATTATTTTGTAGAAAAAAATCTTTGTATAATATACTGGTATATATGGAAATATAGAATCGTATTCGATATCTGTATGTTTATACAGAAGAGGCAGAGGCAGGAAAAGAAAAGTTTAACTTTAAACAAATTTACAGTAATCCGACGGCAGTGAGATAGGGGAGATGAGAAGAGGATAGGAAAAATAGAACGCGGTTTGACACCTCGTAATGACTTGGCGAAGACAAAGACCAGAAATAAAACCCTGAGGAACCCCAATTGCACTCTCATACACCCACTTGGAAATGTCAGTTTCAAGCTCTTCTTCTGCACTACCAAGTACCAACCTCCCCCCACTTGGAAATGCCAGTTTCAAGCTCTTCTTCTGCACTACCAAGTACCAACCTCCCCAAGCAATTCCACCACACACATAGATTATTAACTCAAACTTTTCTCCCATATCTTTTTTTCTTCATCTCTCCAAGGGGAACAATCCAATGAATACTTCGCGGTTGTCTAGTAGACACAGAGTAAAAGAAGACAAAAATTCTTCTAATTGTAAGTGGCATTGACAAGACTCGAACCTATGAGGTCTTGGTTTAGTGACATTGGGTTTCTTTTACTTATCACAACAAGTGTTGGTTGAACAACGGCGTGTTTGAAGCAACTTAATAACTAGAATAATGATGCCATTAGAAGCAACTTAACAAGTTCCTCAAAAAAAGAAGCGACTTAAAGAAGTAGAGTTTTTCTCCGCTGGCCAAAAAAAAAGGAGAGTTTTTCTTTTGAAGAATCATTTTTTCTTTCTTTAAGTTGAGGGAAGGAGGAATATGAAATTTAAGTTCATGTTCTTTATATAGAAGATAATGCACCGATCCCTTGAATCAATGTTATGAATAAGTAAGAGGCAGTTTTTAAACACAATGTGAAAAGGCCAGCAATAGAATTTTTGCAAACATGGTGAGAGGCCTTTGATAAATACAAGGTAATGTGATGTTAATTAAATTTTGCTTGAGAAGTTATTTAGGACATGAAGTCATGAATTTCACTCCTTGTCAATGTTGAGAATATGGGGAATGCTAAAGAATTGTTTTCAGCAACAAAATTATGTTTTTGCGCAGATTAAAGTCATGAATTCATGAAGAAAATGGTGATTACATCAGTGCATTTATTAAGAAATTTGGCACTTAATTAGGATGCCTCCAAATACATCATTATTAAATACTTGATTACTGAAAATCCATGTGATTGTAACCCCATGAATTCTTTTTTTTTTCTTTTTTTTTTTTTTACGAGAGTGGCCCAATGAATTCACATATGGACTTTTCCCATTTGTGCAACACTAGTGTTTGAAAATACCACCTTGAATTTTGATAATTTTCATAATGCCCCAAATCATGAGGACAGGCATGTCACATATATATTTTAATAATAAAACCAATAACAAAGAGCAAAGTCAATGATCAAACATACTCTAAAAACATTTTGATAAAAGTAGTTCTCTGGCCTCAAATTGTATCTTTATAATAAAAAATGACAATTACGACTGAGGTTGGTTGAGTTGGTAAGTCTTTGGATCTCTGTTTGTAAGGTTTGGGGTTCGAGTCGTGCCAACGATATTCATTGGTGGGTGATTTGTAAGTACCACTGTAAGCCCTCTTTGAGGCCTATGGCATGCCCCGACCCTGGACTGGGGCAGCATCCCCTCAACTAATCTTTTTCTCATCACAAAAATGGCAATTACATTTAAAAGTAATCGGGAACACACGTATGTTTATGCAAACTCAAAAAATTAATTAATTAAAAAGTAAATTATAAATAAAGGAAAATTGTACTATACACTGTTAGTGAAGTTTAGCAGACTAAACATATGGGTCTAAGGATTGACATGTGTTCTTTAGGGGATAGTTTTAAATTTTAAAAACAAAATTAATTTAGAAAGTGAATTTGTGTCAACTTCCCAGCCCACTTGTGGAGTCCAAAATTTACACCGTCAGCATGTTTTTAAACCGGACCGACAAATAGGACCGGTTGAACCGCCGCCGTACACCTCTCCGATTCAACTACCGATCCGGTTTCAAAAACCTTGACTGTCAATATATCAAATAATTATCCATAAATAAAATGAAAACCATATAAGAGAAGGTTAGGATTTCGTTTAATAACATATCTTATACCTTATCTTACTATTACTACCATTTTTTTTAAACTGGACGGACCAGCCAGTCCAATCAATTGAACCAGATAACGGAGGCCTGTCTGGTCTGGAAGACATAGTCATTTCTGATTCCTCAACGACCGATGCTGACCGGTCCAACTGGTGGTTGAATTGGAAAATAAGATCGGTTTTAATAAAGGTTGACTAAATTCAAAATTTGAATTTCGAAATTAATTTTGTTTGTGATGAGATTTGAACACATATCATAGTAAAAAAATCATAAACCACTTAACCACTCAACCGCAAAACTTTTTATGTCATTGTTATGCAACATATTATATTTATTGTATATAAAATTCTTTTTGCAGTCACAATTGCCCTTAACGACCGGACCGGTGGTTGAACCGGTCGGACCAATGATCGGACCCTCACCGGTTCCCTTGTCGGTCCGGTTTCAAAAACCTTGATTACTACTATATTAATTGGGAAATTTCTAAAATACCCTTAGTATTATAGTATAATAATTTTTTAATGAGTATTTTTTTTAGTCAAACTTTTTATTAATTATGGAAAGACTTGGTAAATCTAATATATATTTTTTTGAAATTATGGAAAGATATTAATAATCAAACTATAAATGTAATTAATAATTTACTTTTCATAATTATTTTTAGTTTATAATATATTTAATTTATGGGTTTAAAGTTTAATTTTCTCTAAATTCATTAGGATCTCCTTCTAAATCTGCATCCAAAATAACTTGTAAAAAACTTATAGAAAATAATAAAAAAATTACTTGAAAGCGGGATTGTCACACAATCAACGAAAAAACATTTATCTTATTATAGATTTCCTTGATATACTACTATACAGGAAGAAGATTTAAATCGGCTATATCCTATTTGGCTTTTCCTAATTTCAATTAAACCAAAAGTTGAAGAAAACCCCAATTTATTAGAACTTGATCATGTGTGATGATTCAATTTAACAATGTGAAAAATATCAGTTTCTTTTTTATCCGTTTTCTCAATCGTCTAATAACTCCTATTTTAGCTTTAAATCATCAATTGAAACCCATTGTTTAGGTTTTCTACCATTGCTAAACACCTAAATTTCGGTTTATTATGTAGTAAGAAAGAGATATAAGATGGAGATGAAGGGAATCATTCCCTCACAAAGACCCAAAACGAATTCAATAATAATGAATTAAGATGTATTCTAAAAAAATATTATAGAACTTAAAAGAAAAGAAAAGTAAAAAAAAAGGACCGAGAGATAGGAACGTTAAGAGATGGGTTGGGAGAGATACTGTTGCGTCAAAAATCTCTTGCTAGAGTTTTCGCGGAGAATTCTTTATGACAGCATAAGGGCGTGCCAGTCAATTTGCTGAAATTGACAAAGAAGTTGTAAAAACTGGATCTGGAGCGCGAAGCAGCAGATTAAAAGATCAGAGCGATTGTGGGGACTGGATCAAAGTCACACCGGAGCATTTAAATCATTGGATCCACAAACAATTGTTATTCATAACTGGGTCTTCCTCTAACTGGATTAGATCTGGGAGATATGCTTTGATTGCAATTGAAATTGAAAAGAAAATAACAGTTTGATTTGTTATTTCTGAAAGAGAAACACGTGTACAATGTTTTTATGTCCGGAGACAAGATTGAAACAAGTGAAAAACACTAAAAGAGTGTTTGAATGTCCTGAGACAGGATCTAAGCAAGAAAAAATATGAAGAACGAGTAAGAGCTCGTGATGAACAAGAGGAAAATGGCGCAGAGCCAGTGAGAAAATAAGCACAGGGCTTGGTTTTTTGCGCGGAGCAAGTTTGTAGCTTCAGGAGCTGGTTTTTTAGATGAGTGATATCTGCCTAAAACCTGAGAATGGCCTCCCTTTATATAGGGGGCGGCATGGGCTTTGGCATTAATGGGCTTGCCTTGCTGAGAAAGGCAAAATCCTCCTCCTATGTAGATGACAGCTTCCAGGAAGGTGCAGTGAAGCTTCCTCCTTCTTCTGATTGCTTCCAACTACTGGGGAGAGGACAAAATATGTACTAGGGCGTCGCTCTGCTTGGATGGAAGATGCATATCTGCCTCCTGGGTATTTGATGATATTTCTTCCTGTCACATTGCAACAAGCCTTCGCTGCTTCTTTTGTGCTGAATTTAGCTAATTTAACCAAGTAGTGGCCAATTGACATCATGAATTAAACTTTGATCATCAAGGCCACAAAATTACTTATACTTAGCCATATTTAGCTCTTCAAATCATGAAAATAATAATTAATTAAGAAAATGACTTAAACCGGGGTGAGAAAGCCATTTGTCCTTAATTGAAAAGAATGCAAAAGTTGCAAACGATCTCGGAATTAACCAAAATTTCACCAGTAGGCCTAAATATCTCCATAAGACTATGGAAAAAATCTCAAGTGAATTCGAGTTCTCTATCATGGTGAATTTGGTTTCACTCCCAAAAATGTCCTTAACTGAAAATCGGGCATAAGTTTTTACTCCGATGTCAGAATGAGGTGAAACTTTACCAAGATGATCTACATAGCTCAAGGATCATTATGGTATGATCCTTGGTAGAAATCGCAGCCTCTAGCCTCTTCAATTGATCAAGTTTACTATTTTGTCCTTGATTGAACAAAATACAAGTTGCAGTTTCGCCTCCTGGGAGGGGAACAAGGCTAGGCGATTTCTCCACTATGGTTCGACTATATGGAGGAGGTGTGAGGTTGAAAATCTCATGCCTCTCTCACGTGCACAGATGTTTCTCTTGCTAACAAACTTTAGCTCTCTGCCTCCTTCCTGCAGGAAGAGAAAAATATCTCTCTGCAGGGCAGAGGGCGGCCTCTCCTCTGTATGGGAGACGACTTGGGCCTTGCTATGTGAGTCCATGAGGTATTTTTCATCTCATGGGCAGATGACAAGCAATTTTCCTTTTTTACTTGTTTGCCTCCCTAGCAGACAGCAATATCAAAGGAAACTGCTTCCGATTGACTTTCTTTGCCACTCTCCTATTTTTGGGCGGCATATATGGAAATAATAATAATAATTTCGAAATTATTATTATTTATTAATAATTTCGGTCTTAATTAATTAATTACAAGAACTTCCTAATTCAATTAGAACTAGGGTGGTGCAGAAACTAAGTTTCTTCAAGATTTGTAATCAAATCTTGACCACTCCTCTTAGTAATATTCATGTGAAGACCAATTTACCCTCAATTGTAAATTGAGGTATAAACAGATACATATTACATACTTTACTTCATACAGTTAATTATAAATTTATTGTTATTTTACTTCTTATAATTTTTCTTAATTAAAAGTTATTATTATTTATTTGAAAAGGTCCATCAAATTTTCAAATTGCTTAATAAGGTGTCAAATTTTTCAAATAAAAAGGAACAAAGGGTTGTGACTTATAAATATGAATAGAGGGATTGGTAACCAACTTTTATGGCAGTTTTTAGAGTTTTTAATTTTATGACAGTTTTTTAATTTATAGTTATATCTATTTTAATTTTTTAATTTCTGAGTAACTAGGTATGTCTCAGAGTCAACTTGTGAGACAAACTCAGGTTCTCATATCTATACCTCTATATCTTATCTTACTATTAAAGTTATCTTTAAACTGTTATATGCTCAGTTTTTGTCTCTTCTCTCTTTCTGGCATTTGTCCAAACTTGATTGGTTGGGAGAAAACCAATATATATTATTATATATTTGAAATTCCAAATAATATTTATAGGCAAATTATACAATACACCGGCGGTGGAGTTTAGCAGACTACACAAGCGGGTCCTGAAGGGTGACATGTGTTCTTTAGGGACTAGATTGAAATATTTAAAACTTAATTAACTCAAAAAATGGACATGTGTCAACTCTACAACCTGCTTGTGGAGTCCAAAATTTACACCGCCGATATATCAAATAATTACCCATATTTATAAATAATATTGAGAACATTGAATTATAATCAAAGTATATTTCCTTTTTTCCACTGGATAATAATTATTTAAATAGACATTAGAATTCTAACAATTTCCTCCTGTTTATACCTCAATTTACAATTGAGGGTAAATTGGTCGTATCATAATCATAATCAAGATGTGTGGATAGGATTTAATCAAAATTCCTAAAGAAACTAGGTTTCTGCACCACCCTAGTTCAAATTGAATTAGGAAAGTCTTGTAAGTTAATTGCAAGGGCTGAAATTAATTAATTATTAATTAAATAATAATTATTTTATTGAATAATTATTATTAAAAATCCCATGAGTGCCGCCCCTACCCAGGTGAGTGGCAGAGAGAATCAAATCGGAAGCAGTTTCCTTTGATATTGCTGCCTGCTAGGGAGGCAAACAAGTAAAAAAGGAAAATTGCTTGTCATCTGCCCATGAGATGAAAAATACCTCATGGACATACATAGCAAGGCCCAAGTCGTCTCCCATACAGAGGAGAGGCCGCCCTCTGTCCTGTAGAGAGATATTTTTCTCTTCCTGCAGGAAGGAGGCAGAGAGCTAAAGTTTGTCAACAAGAGAAACATCTGTGTACGTGAGAGAGGCATGAGATTTTCAACCTCACACCTCCTCCATATATTCGACCAACCATAGTAGAGTAATCGCCTAGCCTCCTCCCCTCCCCGGGAGGCGAAATTGCAACTTGTATTTTGTTCAATTAAGGACAAAATAGTGAAATTGACCAATTGAAGAGGCTAGAATCTGCGATTTCTTCTAGGGAGCACACCATGATGATCCTTGAGCTATGTAGATCATCTTGGTAAAATTTCACCTCATTCTAACATCGGAGTAAGAACTTATGTCCGGTTTTCAGTTAAGGACATTTTCGGGAGTGAAACCAAATTCACCATGATAGAGAGCTCGAATTAACTTGGGATTTTTTCCATGATCTTATGGAAATATTCTAAGCCTACTGGTGAAATTTTGGTTAAATCCGAGATCGTTTGCAACTTTTGTATTCTTTTCAATTAAGGACATATGGCTTTCTCACCCCGTTTAAGCCATTTTCTTAATTAATTATTATTTTCATGATTTTAAGAGCTAAATATGGCCAAGTATGAGTAATTTCGTGGCTTTGATTATCAAAGTTCAATTCATGACGTCAACTGGCCACTACTTAGTCAAATTAGCTAAATTCAGCACAAAAGAAGCAACAAAAGCCTGCTGCACTGTGATAGGCAGAAGGAAGAATTGTCATCAACTACCCAGGAGGTAGATTTTCGTCTCCTATCCTAGCAAAGTGGCGCCCTTATGCATATCTTGTCCTCTCCCCAACAGTTGGATGCAATCAGAAGAAGAAGGAAGTTTCACTGCACTTTCCTGGAAGCTGTCATCTGCATAGGAGGAGGATTTTGCCTTCCTCAGCAAGGCAAGCCATTAAATGCTCAAGCCCAAACCGTCCCCTATATAAAGGGAGGCCATTCTCTGGTTTTAGGCAGATTCCGCATCTCAGACATTTCTCCCGAGAAATCAAAAACCAGCTCCTACAGCTACAAACTTGCTCTGCGCAAAAAATCAAGCTCCGTGCTTATTTTTTCTCTGGCTCTGCGCCATTTTCATTCAGTTCATCACGAGTTCTTCACTCGTTCTTCATATTTTCCTTGATTAGATCTTGTCTCAGGACAAGCAAACACTCTTTTAGTGTTTTTCTCTTGTTTCAATCTTGTCTCCGGACATACAAACACTGTACACGTGTTCTTCATTCAGAAATAACAGATCAGTTTGTTATTTTCTTTTCAATTTCAATTGTAATCAAAGCAGATCTCTCAGATCTGATCCAAAAAGAGAAGAGGCCCAGTTATGAGAAGTAGTTCGTGTGGATCCAATGATTTAGATGCTCCGGTGTGACTTTGATCCAGTCCCCGCAATCGTTCTGATCTTTTAATCTGCTGCTTCGCGCACCAGATCTTGTTTTTACAACCTCTTTGTCAATTTCAGCAAATTGACTGGCACGCCCTTATGCTGTCATAAAGAATTCTCCGCGAAAACTTTAGCAAGAGATTTTTGGCGCAACATCTCTTTTTGGCACGCCCGGTGGACAAGCACATCTGCTCTCCCTCTCTGGCGCCCTCAGTGCTCTTTTTTCCTCTCCAAAGCCGGCAATCCCCGGTTCTCTTTCTCCTAGTCACTTAGCAAGGTGTCCGCCTCACTCAAAGGTCCACACCAAATCACTTTTCCAGGCACTTGTAGCAGGACAAGACAGCAGATCTCTCCTCCTCTCAACGTCTCAGGGTAACTTTTCTTTACTTTTTCTTCTCCCTTCCCCTTTTTCTAAGTCTTACCAAGTGGTAAACATGCCACCTAAGGTTGATGAAGGCAGATCTAGCCATGTTATGCAAACCAGAAGCAAAAACGTGGCAGATCCTTCACAATTGCCTTTGGAATCTGATTCAAAGATCTTGTCGCAATACCTCACTGAAGCCATGAATGAAATTTCTTTGGCATAGGAACAAAAGATGCAACAACTTATGAGATCTATAGATCAGATGAACAAATCTCATGACCAACTTAAGGAGGCTAATGACTCTTTTAAGGAGCAGATGATTCAAGACCGTGAGAACATCCTGGCTCAGATTGGTCGGGGGCAAATCCAACAGATAGCCCAAGATCCGAGACAAGTTAACATGCCTGCACTTCTTCCTCCACTTGTGGCGCCATTAGCTAATTATGGTGCCAATCAGGTGAGATTTCCACCTCAAGTGGAAGTGGTTGGTAACAACAACTTACCACCTCATAGGGAAGGGGTAGCAAGAGGTGAGAATGAAGTTGATCTCATCCCTGGGCACCAAGAAGCAGTTGACCATGCACCTGATAACGTGGAAGAGGAAGTCAACCCAGTTGGTCCTCGAGCTGCAGCTTATGTACCACCCCACGTGAGGAAGGTAATGGTAATGGTAATGGCACAAGGAATGGCCATCAACACCTTCCTGCTCCATGCCATCCACCTCAAGGTGTTGATACACAAGGCCCAGTAAATCAGAATCACATCAGGGAGATGATTGAAGACATGATTGGCCCCGCTTACAGACGAGTAGGCAGGCCATCTTTTCAGAAGCCTTACCCTGAGGAGTATGATAGAATATATCCTCTACCTTGTGGGTACAAGGTCCCTGACTTCACAAGCTTCTCTGGTACCTCTAGCGAGCAGACGACTCTAGAGCACATTGCTCGTTTCACTGTGCAAAGTGGAGAAGCCAACTCTGGCTACCACAAGCTTCGCCTATTTCCCAACTCTGTCACAGGTGCAGCTTTTACTTGGAACATCAACTTACCACCCAACTCAGTAAGAACCTGGGAGGAGATGGAAAGATTGTTCCACACACAGTTCAATAGAACTGAGCCTGAGGTCTCCATGGCAGACTTGTCACGCCTCTACCAAAGAAAAGGGGTGTCAGCTGAGGAGTACTTAGCTCGTTTCAAGAAGCTAAGGAATAGGTGTCGCACACCTCTCCAAGAGATAGAATTTGTGCGCCTAGCTCAGAATGGACTTGACATAGAACTTCAAAAGAAGTTCGAAGGAGTTGACATCAGAGACTTCTTCGAATTGTCAACCAAGGTGACAAGATATGAGACTCTTCTTCGAGAGGAGAATGAAAGGAAAAGTTCATCTTATGGCACTTATTATCAAGAGCCAAATTTTGAACTTGGAATAGCTGAGGTCAAGGCAGATCGCCCCATTGAGTGTCCATGTCTTGTGAAGGCAGGAGTAGGACACCCTCAGACCCAGGAAAGGTTTGCTGCTATGTACCAGAGACAAGCAGAGAAGAAGCCTTATGATGGAAGCAAAACTTATTCGTTTGATACTTCAAAAACAAATGAAGTTTTTGACTTCCTACATAAGTCGGGTATGATTAAGTTACCACCTAGACATGTCCTTCCTTCACCAGAGGATATCAAAGGAAGAGAATACTGCAAGTACCACGACTCCTGGAGGCACCCAACCAACAAATGTACTGTGTTCAAAAACATAGTACAAGAAAAGATAGAGAAGGGAATTTTGAAGTTCCCTGAGGCGCCAAAGAAAGATATGGGAGTTGATAAAAATCCTTTCCCAGCTCCTATCCACATGGTCGCATTCAACCTCCCAAAGGATGGACAACTGGCTAGTAAGGAGAGGGAAGAAACAACTCCCAAGAGGTCAAACTTGGCTCCAAGCATCTCCTTGGCAGCCAATCCTCAACATGAAGGTAAGTCTTATCACCACTCTGCTAAAGCTAAGAAGTTGGTTGATAAAACTAAGTTAAAAATCCAGGGTGTGCATTCAGATCGGCCTTGGAATCCAAACACGGCCGCTGACAGCCTTAAAGCACCAAGGAGGAAGTTAGAACTTTTCTCATCTGATGATGAAGAAGAGCCTGTGGAATATCTTGATACCTCTTCTAGGAAGAAGGTTCAAAGAAAGTTGGAGTTTTCATCAAAGACTCCACTCCAAAGAAAGGAAAAAAGTAGGGCAAAGCACACTCCAAGTTCGGGGGGCAAGCCAGAAACTTCTTTTCCTCTTCCTAAGCAGAAACAAAAGAGAGTATGGCGAACCATCATCAAAAGTGGCGCCACCTCCTTCTCATCCTAGCTCATCTGCCCATCACAAGATGCAAAGGTCTTCCAAGAGAGAGCACGATCAACAACCACAAGTTGAAAATCATTCTAAGTCTCTTCCGAAGAGGACTAAGCGTGAGATTAAACCATGGTTGGATCATAAGAAAGGAAGAATATCGCCATGCAGCTGTGAGAAAAGAAATGAAGCTGAGGGGTGATCATGCACGACCAAGAATGGTCAAGCCACCATCAGACACTCCAAAGGGTGTGTGGCGGAAAGTGCAACATCCCAAGTACCCTGTTCAAAGGAATAGGAAAACTTGGAGAAGAGAGACTTCGAAAAAGAGCTAAGGCTCGAAATGAAAAAGTACTTGATGCCATGCAAGTTGATGAGAGTGGAAATGAACCTTCAAAGGATCCACCACCTACCAATGAGATGGATGTATCCCTCATGGACTTAGCAGACATGGGAGTAAAGCTATGCAAGGAGAAAATCCTTTCTGAAGAAGCAAGGCACAAAGCTAAAGCATTTGAGCTAAGTAAGAAAGAAGCTGAACTCCAAGATCGAAGGCAAGCCTTGATTGATATAGTCTATGGCAACGAAGATTATTCTTGCCAAGAACTAGCAAGCAGGGGTGCCATCAACGAGGAAGCAGTCCTTGCATATAGAAGATTAGCCATGAGAGCATTAACCATAGGAGATGAAGATGGAGGAGATGATGATTTCGAGGTCTGTAGTATTGATGATGATTCATACTACCAAAAGTTTCCCTATGAAGCTTTGACCAAGAGACTTGAAGACTGGTCATCACATGAAGCCACTCAAGATCTACTCCACATCTCAGAGAACATGCCGCCATGGCAAAGATCAATTTTGCTTGAAAAAGCAAAATTAGATAAAGAAGGGAAAGAGTTTGAAGCTAAGAGATTAGAACACATCGAAGCTGAAAACATCCTTTTCGAGAGACAAGAAGCTATAAATGATGCTGCTAAACAACTCCTTAGGAGAGTATTCATCGAAGAGCTTGACATAACAACAGACAAGGCCCCAAGAGACCAAGATGGAAGTCTTTGGACTCCACACTGGGAGGATAGTGGCGCCACCCACATGGAGGATGCCATCCCAACTTCATCTCACCAAAACATGTGTGATGAAAGTTCGGAAGAAAAGCCTGTCGCCATGAGTGAAGAGGAAACGTTAGCCGCCGAGGACTTTGACAACAAGTCTGCTGAATCATTGACCTTCGGGCAGTTCATGGTTAACCTTAACCATACTACTATCACTCTGCCATGCACATTTGCTGCTAGATTAAACGAACGAGTGGAATCATTTGAACCACCCTCTCCCCAGGAAGATGAAGATGCCATTGAGATCCCCTCAAGTAATGAGGAAGACTCGGGGGGCAACACCTCAGATGAGGCAAAAGCCATGATCTTCATCAAACCAGATGAAGCAAACACTTGCCACATCAAGCCTTTGTATATTAAGGACATGTTGATGGCATTCCAATCAGTAGGGTACTTGTTGATAATGGTGCAACGGTGAATCTCATTCCCTACTCATCATTGAAGAAACTGGGCAAGTGCACTGATGATTTGATCAAGTCAGAAGTCACCGTGAGTGATTTTTCTGGCAACATCAAGAAGACAAGAGGCATATTGCCTGCCCAGCTGACCATTGGGTCAAAAACGTCCCTCTCTGCCTTACTTTGTAGTTGATTCCTCATCAACTTACAACATGTTGCTTGCTAGAGATTGGATTCATTCCAACTGGTGTGTCCCATCATCCTTACATCAACTACTGATGTTTTGGAATGGTACTGAAGTTGAAGTGGTCAAGGCAGATAAGAGACCATTCAAAGTTGAAACCAACGCAGTAGATGCGAGGTTTTATGATGGAACCACCGGACCTATAAGGTTCATAGGCCAGGACAAATATGGCCGGCCATACCCGTTCATTTCCACAGGAGAAGTCAAACAAGAAGCCTTGAAAGAGGTGATGGAAAATCTTGTGCGACCTGATGCATTGATCCACTTCAAGCCGCTTCCATGTGCTCCTATCATAGAGGAAATCCCATGAGTACACAACCTAGAGAAGTTGTGTTGGCCAACGACATCTTGAGAAAGTTGTCGACATTGGCCTTAGAGATGAAGCTCCAAAACTTAGAGGATTCAGCCGCCCCATCAGCTAATGCGGCTTATCAAAGTGTAGAAAATACACAAGATGAGATCACCATGGAAGAACTTGATCTTGCTCCCATGAAGTTAGATGATCTCAAGGCTGAAGTACAAGATCCTTTACTTGAAGTAAATCTTGGTACTGAAGAAGAGCCTAGGCCAACTTACATAAGCCAGTTGTTGGCCGAAGAAGATAAGCCACGCTTTGTAGCCTTGTTAAAAGAATACAGAGATTGTTTCGCCTGGGATTATGACGAAATGCCTGGCTTAAGTCGTGAATTGGTGGAGCATCGCTTGCCAATCATTGAAGGTTACCATCCCTATCAGCAACCTCCTAGAAGGATGGCTAATGATGTCATTCTTAAAGTTAGAGAGGAAGTTGAAAGGCTCCTTAAGGCAGGATTCATCCGTACCGCAAGGTATGTAGAATGGATTTCAAACATAGTTCCTGTAGTTAAAAAGAATGGTAAAATCAGGGTGTGTGTTGATTTCCGAAACTTGAATTCAGCCACCCCTAAAGATGAATATCCTATGCCTGTTGCAGACCTACTAGTAGACGGGGCCGCCCAACATCAAGTGTTATCCTTCATGGATGGTCACAGCGGCTACAATCAGATCTATATAGCAGAGGAGGATGTTCCAAAGACAGCCTTTCGTTGTCCAGGTGCAATCGGTACTTTTGAGTGGGTAGTCATGCCCTTTGGACTCAAGAACGCCGGTGCAACCTATCAAAGAGCCATGAACGCCATCTTCCATGACATGATTGGAAAATTCATGGAGGTATACATAGATGATGTAGTGGTTAAGTCACACAACCACCTTGATCACATTGATCATCTAAGGCGCTCATTCGAAAGAATGAGACAACATGGTTTGAAAATGAATCCATTGAAATGTGCTTTCGGTGTTAGTGCAGGTAACTTCCTTGGATTTTTGGTCCATCAACGAGGCATCGAGATAGACCAAAACAAGGCAAAAAGCCATCATACAGGCAAAAACCGCCCACATCAAAGAAAGAACTCCAACGC
>AWUE01014196.1:0-39594 GCA_001974825.2 Corchorus olitorius
TAAGAAGCATGCCGCCCAATTTGCAATTTTTGCAAATAAGGGCTCGGCATGTTAGGGTTTACTAAAATTCATCAATCGGGATGTGCACGTGTGGAATTGAATCTAATTTCATGTGTTTAGGACCTGATTTGATGTAAATGATTGGCCAAAAATAGCAATTTTGGCCGAAAACCCTAAGAATTTGGTAAAGTTGATTGCCGCCCAACTTGCAATTTATGCAATTAAGGGCTCGGCACTTTAGGGTTTTCAAAATTCTATTGAATTGGGTTGTGCACGTGTGAGATTAAACCTAATTTCATGCATGTAAGGCCTTATTTAGCGTTAATTAATGGCTAATTTTATCAATTGGGCCAAAATTAGCAAGAATTTTAACCTAAAAACCAAATTCTATGTCGTACAAGTTGAAATTTATGCAATTTGGGGGCTGCGGCATATTAGGGCACTAAAATTATGAAAATTAAGCTTCCTATACTTTTTATTAGGACTTAATTTTATGATTAACTCCCTGAATTTTTGGCTAATTTAATCAATTTGGCCAAAATTTCCAAAATTACATAAACCCTAGGGACTAAATTGCATAGCCGTCCAAAATTTTCAAAATTTGGCTAAGGGTGTCGCGGCACGCTAGGGTTTATGGTCCTTGTCCAATTAGGTTTAGGGTTTATCTAATCCTAACCTAATTTCAGAAGGAAAACACCAATTCCTAGTCCAATTTGGCTTCTTAAACCTAATAGGATTTAAAATCCTAGTCAAATTAGGCCAAATTTGCCGCCTAGGGTACCAAAATTGGGGGTCGATAATTGCAACCCCTATGTCGACATATTGAACATGATTTCATGCCATGAAATCCTAATTTCATACAGCAACATGTTAATCCAAAGATTTATGGCAAAATTTAGGTCCCAGGCCGAAAACTACATAGTTTTTACTAAGGATTTTTGCCAATTTCTTTACTAAATTGATTTGGTTTCTAAATCAAATCTTTACTTAAAATTACAGCAGCCATGTCATACCAAAATCATCATCAAAGTCGACCTAATCATGGTAATTTATGCTAGGATTGGCGGCATAAAGGAAATTGATGAACTTAAGTGCAAAAATTAAAAGTTCATGAACAATTACCTTGATTTTGTGCCGATTTGGGATCAATCACCATAGACTTGAGCTTAGGCCTTGCTTGAGTTGATTGGGAGCTGCCATCATGGGAGTTTGATCCAAATTGTTTGATTCGTGCCAAGGATTTGGAAGCCTCCAAGAACAAGGAGCCGCGGCTTGAATTGCTTGGCATGAGAGATAATTTTTGTTGATGATTCTTGTTGTTGCCTTGATCTTTGGAAGCCATTAGAGCTTGAGAAAGTTGCTGAAAAATTCGGCTAAGTATGGTACCAAATAGGGGGTGTCGACGTTGGCTAGAAAATAAGAGGAGGAATTTCGGTCCAAGACCAATTTCCTTAAATACAAGCTTAAATTCTTTTAACACAAAGACTTAAGCTTGGGGGGCATTGTTTATACCTCAATTTACAATTGAGGGTAAATTGGTCTTATCATAATTGTAATCAAGATGTGTGGTTAGGATTTAATCAAAATTCCTAAAGAAACTAGGTTTCTGCACCACCCTAGTTCAAGTTGAATTAGGAAAGTCTTGTAAATTAATTGCAAGGGCTGAAATTAATTAATTAATAATTAATTATTAAAATTCTTGTGTATGCCGCTGCTACCCAGGTGAGTGGCACAGAGAATCAAATCGGAAGCAGTTTCCTTTGATATTGCTGCCTGCTAGGGAGGCAAACAAGTAAAAAAGGAAAATTGCTTGCCATCTGACCATGAGATGAAAAATACCTCATGGACATACATAGCAAGGCCCAAGTCGTCTCCTAGTCAGAGGAGAGGCCGCCCTCTGCCCTGCAGAGAGATATTTTTCTCTTCCTGCAGGAAAGAGGCAGTGAGGTAAAGTTTGTCAGCAAGAGAAACATCTGTGCATGTGAGATAGGCATGAGATTTTCAACCTCACACCTCCTCCATATAGTCGACCAACCATAGTGGGAAAATCGCCTAGCCTTCTCCCTTCCCCGGGAGGTGAAATTGCAACTTGTATTTTGTTCAAATAAGGACAAAATAGTGAAATTGACCAATCAGAGAGGCTAGAGGCTGCGATTTCTTCTAAGGAGCACACCATGATGATCCTTGAGCTATGTAGATCATCTTGGTAAAATTTCACCTCATTCTGACATCGGAGTAAAAACTTATGCCCGGTTTTCAGTTAAGGACATTTTCGGGAGTGAAACCAAATTCACCATGATAGAGAGCTCGAATTAACTTGGGGTTTTTTCCATGATCTTATGGAGATATTCTAAGCCTACTGGTGAAATTTTGGTTAAATCTGAGATCGTTTGCAACTTTTGCATTCTTTTCAATTAAGGACATATGGCTTTCTCACCCCAGTTTAAGCCATTTTCTTAATTAATTATTATTTTCATGATTTAAAGAGCTAAATATGGCCAAGTAAGAGTAATTTCGTGGCTTTGATGATTAGAGTTCAATTCATGATGTCAATTGGCCACTACTTAGTCAAATTAGCTAAATTTAGCACAAAAGAAGCAACAAAAGCCTGCTGCACTGTGATAGGCAGAAGGAAGAATTGTCATCAACTACCCAGGAGGTAGATTTTCGTCTCCTATCCTAGTAAAGTGGCGCCCTTATGCATATCATGTCATCTCCCCAGCAGTTGGATGCAATCAGAAGAAGAAGGAAGCTTCATTGCACCTTCCTGGAAGCTGTCATCTGCATAGGAGGAGGATTTTGCCTTTCTCAGCAAGGCAAGCCCATTAAATGCTCAAGCCCAAACCGTCCAATATATAAAGGGAGGTCATTCTCAGGTTTCAGCAGATTCCGCATCTCAGACATTTCTCCCGAGAAATCAAAAACCAGCTCCTGCAGCTACAAACTTGCTCCGCGCAAAAAACCAAGCTCCGTGCTTATTTTCTCTCTGGCCCTGCGCCATATTCACTCTTGTTCATCACGAGTTCTTCACTCGTTCATCAAATTCTCCTTGTTTAGATCTTGTCTCAGGACAAACAAACACTCTTTTAGTGTTTTTCTCTTGTTTCAATCTTGTCTCCGGACATACAAACACTGTACACGTGTTCTTCATTCAGAAATAACATATCAGTTTGATATTTTCTTTTCAATTTCAATTGCAATCAAAGCAGATCTCTCAGATCTGATCCAAAAAGAGGAAGGCCCAGTTTTGAGAAGCAGTTCATGTGGATCCAATGATTTAGATGCTCCGGTGTGACTTTGATCCAGTCCCCACAATCGTTCTGATCTTTTAATCTGCTGCTCCGCGCACCAAATCCAGTTTTTACAACCTCTTTGTCAATTTCAGCAAATTGACTGGCACGCCCTTACGCTGTCATAAAGAATTCTTCGCGAAAACTCTAGCAAGAGATTTTGGCGCAACAACTATATATAAAAGTACGAATAAGGGGAAACTTTATGTTTTCCGATTGTACCATTTTTTTAAAATATATTTCTAAATTGCCATTACTAACTAATATTTTAAATATTCCATTATTAAAATAATGGAAATTTAGATTATTCTCATTAATTAGGATCCAATATGACCAATAGGAATGCTCCACATCATCTTTAGCATCTGAAATTTCGTCCAAAACATTCTCCAAGTCGGTTTAGGAGAAGATCAATTTTGTCCAGAAATTTGAATGGCAAAATCGTTCACTGAAATGACAGAATTAGGTCTCGAGGTAAACATAAAAGTTGTAGATCTTGGAATGTTCTTTCCAACGGTACCTCATTTGCATTTTTCTGAGCTCTAGATCAAAAGTTATGAATTTTCTTCCAAAACTGCTATTGTGAAGTCCTCCTTAAAATAGGATTTAACAATGTTGCATCATTACTGCATCACAATTACTGATTGGACTTGAATTCCATACGAACAAATTGGGCCTACGAATATCATATTTAGGCTTCAAAACATCTGTCTTGGCAATATGGGCTTCAATGGACTAAAACGGGCCTAATAAGCCTATTGGTTTGAAATTAGACAAAATCAATAGTTTCTCCAAATCTATACTATATATAAAAGTACGAATAATGGGAAGAAACTTTACATTTTGCGATTGTACCCTTTTTTAAAAAAATATTTCTAAATTGCCATTACTTAAAATTAGACTTTTATGTTATATATATATATATATATATATACATACTAGGATTTTTTGCCCGCACTTCGCTGCGGGCTTTTCACGGTTGATAAAGTGTCTGCCTTCACGGTTGATAAAGTGTCTGCCATTATGCTTTTTCGTTGCTATCATTTAAAAATAGAAGTTTTTGATTTGAATGGAAAACTGAGAGCGTTGAAATTGGTCTATAAAAATTGTTTATGAGAGTTGGGACTTTCAAAAAGGAAATCGAGCCTATTTCTTAAAAGTTTCAAAACTCTCAATTCCCTAACTTGTTTTCTAAGAGTCGACATCGTAGAGACCATAGAAAGTAGAGGAAAACATTTGCAAAGTACATTGAAATTCAAGCTAAGAAAGAACTCAAAGAGACAATATTCAACCATACTCTTAGTTCTGCTCTCAAATAAGTCATTCACAAATAGTTCACAAATAAGTATTGTTTCAATTCTGCTCTCAAATAAGTCATTCACAAATAGTTCACAAATAAGTATTGTTTCAGCAAAGTTGGTGGGCAACTTAATAGCAAGGTTAAGGATACCACTTAGGATAACAGTAATCTTGAAATGGGGCAAAAGATCCTTAAATTTATTAGATGGGGCCAGTCTTTTAACATGAGCATCTCTGGTCAGAAGTTATCATATGTTCTCCCTTCCACATAACCTCTGGAAAATTGATGAGTATTAATATTCACCTGTATATTATGACAAAATCAGACTTCAACCATAGCATACCAAGGAAAAGAATGCTTGATAAAGAAAACTGAATGTGGTTTAAAAGCAACAGAATAGACCTAACAGCCAGCTAGACAATCAATGGCCTTAACTTTAGAGGCCTGCAGACTTCCATCTGAACTGTCGGAATTTCAGCTTTGCCTCCGCTCTTTCATGTTGGTCAAGGAGGCAATGAGTTCATTATCGGATTCATCCTCCTCAGAGCTTCTCGTGGTAAACACACTTGCAGAATTTCTACTTCGTTGCATTCAATTAATGTTAAACAGAAATCAGATAACATTGCAGACAACTCGGAAAAAGTTAGAAAGATGATTATTCAAAGGCAAGTGAGATTTTCACCTCTCTGGGCATCAGGATCCTGGGAATTACACTGCACAATCAAACCAACAAAGATCAGTAACATCATCCCAAAAGTATACCACATTCATTTTAGTATGATAAGGAAGAAATTAGAGAATAAATTATCGGAATTCTAAGAAGCATAATGAGAGTTAATATTAGAAGAAGGTGGGGACTCCAATCAAATGACTGCACAAAGTTTTCAAAGACTAATAGAGTCTACAACTCTAAAAATGATTACTAACTGGAAGTTGACAGTGCAATTGTGGAAGGACTAGGGATTCACTTCTTGTTTCCAAGAGCGATCAAAGTTGCTGCTAAAAGAACTCTAGGAAAGGCACTTAATTTCAGATAATTTTTGTTCTTGGAAGTAGCTAACTATATATTGATTGATATGAGTAGAAAGTTGGAGCTTGATATTTTAAAACTTGGCCAGCCTAGTCTTACGTCAGAGTGATATAAATACCTTGACTGTTAACATTCTGGGAGATTTTGGCTTGGCTTCAGCGTTCCCCGCCTGAGCATGCCACTATCATCTTTGCATCCTTGTCAAGTTTTGATTCTACACCTGAGTAAATACCAAATATTTTTATTATTCTAAACACTCTTAAGTCTTAATAATTAATCAAACTATTGTAACCAAGGCAACACTTCAAAGATTAAAGATTATAAACTTTGAACTTTGGAATAACATGCTTCCAGCTTTTACTCTACAAATGGAATAAAAACACCCAAATTAATGACCTTCAAATTCATTGGCAGCCTCAACCATTGCCCCAGACCACCACTGAAGCCACAAACCCAAATTTATCATCTCTGCAAATTATACAAACATACACAGAACGAAATCTTTACTTCAGTATCCAACCCAAACATACCTCAAAACTAAACAAACAAAGATAAAGAGCAAAACTTTCAGACACCCTTTTGATGACAATGCACGATGAATTTGGTCTGGCACCCAATCTACCTAGATTACCAAATCAAGTTATTACTCCAATTTTTTTGTTTCACTTGTCAATCACTACATCAAATAAGATAATCACAGAACTTTCATGTTAGATAAGCCAAAGACAAGGGAAGAAATTTGTTATCAGTCACTAACGAATACTCAAAAGCACTCCATAAACCTCTTCTACTCTGGAAGCCTACTCAAACAAACTTATAAGCATAAGTCACATGCCCTTGGAAAGAAGCCTCTGAATAATATAGATTCTGAACATTAGTGAGGCTTCAATGTAGTTGTAGCTCTTTTCCAGAAGTTTTCTAATCTATTACATAATCATGTTGGGTTATGATCAAATTATAAATCCTTAAAACAAACCAAGACCAAAAGAATTACCTTGGCAGTGACAAATGCAATGGTGATGACCACCTACCATTTATCTACACAATTTTATGGAAACAATCTTTTTCATATTTCATATCACCATTGGTAAAATTTCATGAATATATATGCAACCAAGCTGAAATCAATAATCAATAGAGACCGTTTAATGAGTAAAGGATGCACCACAAATCTATTCTATAGGGAAAAATATAGACAGTAATATCAACAGGGTACCTTCATAGACTTGGTCTGCATCAAAGTGAAAACCCATCTTTCGCATTAGCTTCAACTTGTCTCGCCATCAATCTGTCCAGGATCAATTTCTAAAAAATATAAGCCAAAATCCTTACAACTAATAACCCAAAACAGTTGCATATTGTCAAGAGAGCAACATACTTCACCAGCATGCCTCTCAGTCTATGCTCCCAATCATGAGCAGCCGAATTGCCTCCACTTGATGGCATGATTGCAATCTGAAACACAAACCCAAATGAAAACCCAAGCAAATTCCTAAAAGAGATGAAAAAAATAAGCCAACTGGGAAAGAGAAAAAATGAGAGAAAGAGTACTCTGGCTTAAAAAAAACACTATGAACCTATATGAAGAGCTTACAAACCTCTAAATTGATAGATGAAGGAAATGGAAACAGAGAAAAGATGAAAGAAGCTGCATGTTGCTGACAACAAATCATTTTGCAATTGTCCACAATAAAAATTAGGAAGCCAAACAAATATAAACCAATCCAATAAAAGAGTACCCGGTTCTTACACAACAATAATCTTGCACCACAAACTTGCAAGGAGGAAAAACACCAAGTAATTATGCAAAAAGGGTGTGATAGATACCTAGGAAAAGAACAAACAGCAAGCAAGAAACAAAGCTGAATATACAAAAATATCAAAGAAAAATGTGTCTTTTATACCTAAAAATGTTTCCACACTCACAATGAATAAGAGATATAAATTTACTCAAAGATTGGTAAGAATTATGTGATTTTCATAGTAGCATTACCATTACTCTAATAAGCACCAAATCAGCAATCAGATCCTTTCCAGCGAGAGTCCTCCTAAAAGAAATAGCCATCAGTATGAAACTAAAGAAAAATGAGGCATGCAGGAAAGAAATCCTCTGCTACCAAATTGAATCACTCCAAATAAACATGCAGAACTTTATTTGGCAGAAGAATTAAATTTAAAGGAAAAAAAAAAAAGAAAGAAACAAAAGCGTAATCACTGGTTGTCTTATTTATAACCAAATCCCATTTGCATGTGCAAACAACTGGACCAATTACCCATTTGAATTCTACACATCATATGTGTAAAACACAAAGAATTTTTAGACTGCTTTGTGAATGCTTAATTACTTGGCTGAAGAAATGCATATAAATACAGCAGAAGGATCTGCCCACAACTGAATATCAACCTGAAAAGGGAAAAGTTCCGACTTTAGTTGTATAAATTATGAAGTAACAGCAGCTTCCCCAATAATATCATGAAGAATGAAAGCCATCTAGATTCAAAAAAGAAAAGGAAATTCAATACAAAGTAACGTCAATCTCACCTTAATTGATGCTTTGAGGAATTAATTTCCCCTTCCTTAGCCTTTCCTCGTTCCCCATTTCTTAACTCTCGACCAACAAAAATAATTGTCAAATTAACAGGCCTCTCATGTTTCAGCCATATCAACAAAAACCCACCGAGAACAATCAAACAGAGTACAGAGATGAAATGAAGAGAGGAAGAAAATTAAATGAGAAGAGAAAGGAAATGAAAACATGTAAGAAATATGAAAACATGAAAGAATAATTGGCCTTAAAAATGGGTTGCTTCTTCAAAATGGGTTTAAGGCGCATCGATCCTGGCTGTAACAACCTGAAGGTCGTCGGATTTTCAGCCCATGCATGGATGCTCTGTCGTCGTCCTTTCTTTAGATCTGGCCAAGATCTCGTCGGAACCGGTGAATGCACATCAAATTCGGCCTGGCACGGGCCTTACAGGCCTGAGAATGGTCGGCCGGCCATGGTTTCTCTCCCCTCCCTTTTTCCATGGCTGCTCTCGTTCTTTTCTAAAAGTTCTTTTCTTCATATATGTTTTTTTTTTTGGAATTTCAATTCTCTGCTTCGATTTTTCCTCTTTTTCTTCTGCCTAAATCCCAATAATTCCTCTCTAATTTCTGGAGAAACAAAGAAAAAAATACAAAAACATGGAAGATGAAGGAATTGAGATGTCAAATGAGGAAAGGAAAAATGGAAATGGCAGAAAGAGAGAGGCGGTAAGGAAGAAAGGGAAAACGAACAGAGAAAAAAAGAAAGATGAAGAATGAAAAAAGAGAGTGAAAGAAATCCAATTAAGATGGTAGACAAAATGAGAAAAGTGAAAATAGCACGTTCAACAGACAAGGGAGCAAAGTTTGGCATAAAGTCTGAGCAAATGTCTCCTTATTTGACTAAATAATAAAAAATCAATTAAAACCCACAAAGATCCAATTCACAATAGAAACCCAATAAAAAAAAGCCCAACTACCAAAAAAAAAACAACATAAACTATATATAGCCCAAAAACTATATTCAAATACAAAAAGGTCAAAATTTGATAAATAGAGTGGAAGAGTCAAAATTTGAAAAGTATGTGACATGAAAGCCAAACCCTAAGTGAGTGATGTTGTGACAAGATAACCAAACCCTAAGAGATAACCCATAATACAATGCTAAACCCTAAGTGTACATGAATAGAATCATGCAAATAGTGTATAAGGGCAAAAGATGAATGGAATTCTAACCATTCCCCAAGGAAAATCATGAAACAACAACAAAACCAAGCTCAAAAAAGACAAAAAAAGGCCATGCAAATAGTACCCCAAATGAATAATGGTGAGAATATAATATAAGGAAATATGAGGTGGGCTTTTAGTAATTCACACTTCATCTTTTATTGTCTTTTATAGATTTAAATGAATAACTAAGGACTAAATGAGATAAAAGAATGCCTAGAGGAAAAAAAAATGACATGGCATGGGATCTAATATGTAGTTTGCCTAAGTTGACTACTAAATCAAACTAAAATTAAGCATGTAGATGACAATTCTACACCAATCCAATAAAACCAAGCACTAATTAAGTATGCTAAAAACTAAACCAATTTCTATAAATACTAAGGGAGACAAAAATGACATGACATGAAATCTAAACCCTAAACATGACATGACAAACCCTAAGTGCATGAGATGAAGCATTGTCCCCATGTCATGAAAGCCAAACCCTAACAAACAATATGAACCCCAAGTGAGATAAAAAGCAACCCTCAAATAAAAGTTGGTTTACATCATTTAACTAAATCTAAGTATGACCTAAATCAAACTAAGATTAAACATCAATCATCTAAATATGATTTAAAGCAAACTAAAACCAAACGTTAATGACCAAACCAAAAAACAATAATCCTAATCTAAGGCAACCATGATTTTAATCAACATAACTCCAATGTAGATTGAGTTACATAATTATGATCTAAATCAAACTAAAATTAATCATTAATCATCTAGATACGGTTCAACATCAATAACCAAACCAAATTAAAATCTATATATGATTTAAATCAAACTAAAATTAAATATCAATAACCAAAGCAAACTGAAATTAACAACTACCCTTTCCAACATTAATAATCAAACCAAACTAAAACTAACAACTAAACTCTCCAAACATCCACCTCTCTAAATACCAAGCAACATCAAATAATGGCCAAAGTTGACAAAAAAAAAATTGACATGAAGCCTCAAGGGGACAAAAAATGACATGACATGACACCTAAATCCTAACCATGAAATGACAAACCCTAAGTGAGATGAATGGTAAATCCCAACCATGACATGAAAACCAAACCCTAACATGTCATCCAAAGTGAAGGGCAAAAAGAATTGGAATGCCCAAATTATCCTCAAAGCTTATATTAAATGCCAAAATTACCCTCGAGACTTATACGAAATAACAAAAGAACCAATGGCAAAAATACCAAAAAACCATGCAAATAGTACCCCAAATGTAAATATCAATAACCAAAGCAAACTGAAATTAACAACTACCCTTTCCAACATTAATAATCAAACTAAACTAAAATTAACAACTAAACTCTCCAAACACCCACCTCTCTAAATACCAAGCAACATCAAATAATGGCCAAAGTTAACAAAAAAAATGACATGAAGCCTCAAGGGGACAAAAAATGACATGACATGACACCTAAATCCTAACCATGAAATGACAAACCCTAAGTGAGATGAATGGTAAACCCCAACCATGACATGAAAACCAAACCCTAACATGTCATCCAAAGTGAAGGGCAAAAAAGAATTGGAATGCCCAAATTATCCTCAAAGCTTATATTAGATGCCAAAATTACCCTCGAGACTTATACGAAATAACAAAAGAACCAATGGCAAAAATACTAAAAAACCATGCAAATAGTACCCCAAATGAATGTGGTGAGAGAATAAGGTTGCCCTTGGTGTAATTCACACTTCAACTATTATTGTTTGTTTATATATATATATATATATATATATATATATATATATCAATATATTATTATTGGCCAGCCCAATTTTTACTATATGTATTATTATTTATTTATGATTTAATTTTAAATTTAAATCTTACTCTAACTATTTTATATATATTTCTAACTACTTATCCAAATTATTAACGATAATAAATATGTAGCAAAAAAAACGATGATGATAATTATATGATTGTTGCATTTGTAATTTTGGTATCATTTTACTTAAATGTATCATTTTACTTACACTGAGATTTTGAATTTTGGTAAATTTCCTATGAATTTTGTAACCTTCAAGCTGTTGACAGCCTCATTAATCAAATAGAGAAGTTAATGTTGAATGAATGGAACTCAAATTGAAAATATGGTATGTGGAGGAATGTTGAATGGAGGAATTCAGTGTGATAACATGCTCTATATACTACCGAGTGGAGGAGTTCAATTCGAATATGTGTATGTATATAATATCAAGGAAGAAATTAAATATGAATTATATATGTTTGTACGACTGAACGGACGAGTTCGATTAATATGAATGATTTATATAGTACTAAATAGAGGAGTTCAACCTAATAATGATATATAATTTTATAGAGAGATTGTCGAAATTTCATACTATATTATCAAAAAATTGTAGGGAGATTAACAAAATCTCACAGAGAGATTATCAAAAAATCATAGGAAGGTTACAAAATTCATAGGAAAGTTTATTAAAATTTCATAGTTAGGTTATCAAAAGTTTCATATGGAATTTATCACAATTTTATAGGTAATTATTAAAATTTTATATGGTGGTTATCAAAATTTAATAAGGTAATATCAAAATTTCATAAAAATATTTAATTGAAACATGTTGGGCCACGTGCAACACACATGAAAGTTAAAACTAGTTTATTTATATCTATATATATGCATTTAAAAAAATTAATATACATTATTTTCTCAAAAAAAATTATTTATGATATATATAATCATCAGCCCGTGCAATCACACGTGTCACAAACTAATTTTAGCTAAATGGTGTTAAGGAAAATGAAGGAAAACAAATTTATATTTCAAGATATAAATTTGTTTTCAAGATATAAAATCATCTATCAAATATTTCTGCAATATCATAAACCACATAACGCAATAACAGAATGAATTTGGACATTTATCAATCTCAATCAGACTAACTAGTATCACATCATTAAATTCAGTTGTCTCAATAAAGACAAAAAAATAAATAGCATTAATTGTTGTAACTAAACTAGTTACGAAAACTTCAATCATTCCTACCTAAATTGGTTTATTAAAAACAGAACACTCTGTTTTTTCCTACATTAAAAGAAAATTAAAAAAAAAAAACTACTTTGGTTATAATTTATAGAGTCTTTTCTTGAGCTAATTTCTTCAATTTCAATTTCTTATAGAACAAAATTTCATTCTCGCAAAGAGCATGGACGGCCAGCCTCTTTCGAACACTAATTCCACAGTCGATTGATCCAAATTTTGCTGCTGAGACATCAATTGAGCAAGTCTCCCTTCCCACACATGCCTGCAACAAACCCAAGTTTATAATGTTACAAACTAAATTATTACTATTATAAAGAAAATTACATGTGCATCGATAAAGATAAATTACCTGTTCTACAATAGACATGGTTTGAGGAGCGTGACAAGAACCTTGTTGCAGCAATGCCAATGAATAACATGTTCCCTTTGGATCACCAAAACTTGCAAATTTGATTTCAGAGATGATTTTGCCAGCTTGGCATGTTACTTCTAACTTGCTGCCTTCATCTACACTTGCACAAACTGAACCCACAGATACGGTCTGGAAAGACACTTGTGAAGGGTTTCCACCCATTTCCTCAAATAAAATCAAGGTGTTGTCGTCGTCGCAATTTAAGAATGATCTTGGAATATGATACCTGATGATTAACATCAGATTATATTATCATTGGTTAGAAGTTATATAGTTACGATCAAGTTCAAATCCCAGAAGAAATCATGTGATATAGTACAGTACCATCTTTGAGACGGATTGCCACAATCTGAGACACATTTAGTTAGGGTAACATCTTGCTTATATATGCCACGATAGTTGCAGTCTTCATCGCAGCCATTGGAATCAGCAATTTTTGAAGGCCAAAAGCGTCCGAGGCTGTTTCCATTTACCCAGGCATGGCCTTTGCCCATGCCTAATAAATCCAACACTACTGGATCTGTTCCTGATGGAGGTGTGAATATGGTCTGAAACACAAGATAAATATTTATTATAAATCTGAGAAGAACCAATATTGCAGGGATGGATTTTAAAAAACTATAAGAATGTTTTTTCAAGTATATATATATATATATATATATATATATATATATATATACCTTGTACCAAGTCATTGGCCTGTCAGTGGGAAGGTCTGCTGTATCATTTGAGGTCTTCCATTTTACAGGACGAGGAGAGTTTGGATCATGAAGTCGTTTGAATTCGCCATTCAAACCAACCTTAATTTTACCAAAGAAATATATAATTTCATTTCAATCAAATTGCTTTCACTTTGGGAGAGATATTCTAGACAACTTAATTAAACCTGGATTCATTCGTTACCTTATAATTCCAAGTATTTGATGACAAATCTATATTGATTTGCCCCTTATCCGTCAATCCAACCGGCCCTGTCACTCCATTTGAGTAGGTATCAAAAAATGCACCATAGTTCTGCACAAAATAACAATATAACTTAATTATGATTAATGAAATCATAAATTAACAAGATATAATTAAAAGCTGTAGCTCCAAGCCTCCAAGTAAAGTAAACTATTCTTAATACCGCAAGCCCAACTGTGGCACTTAGCAAAGTAATATTGTTTCTGCCAGGAACAAGTGAAACAGGTCTTTCAAAACGTTGATTCCCTTGTTCAAAACCTGTAAAAATTCCATTAAGAAATGAATCAAATTCGATTATATTAGCCTTGGAAAAAAAGTAATTAAGAAAAGTTAGTACTTAGTACCAATTAGCTTCCCATTGACATAAGCATGAAGGACTACTTCCCCAGTTGTATTTGCATACAGAGTGAGATTGTTCCAGGATGTTCCAATTTTATTGTCAAAACTGTATAATTATATATGATGATGAAAAAAAGAAAGCCAAATAAGTAAAAAAAAAAAAAGAAATACGAATAGATGGATTGAAATAAATTCCATATATTGGAAGTTGCTCTCTTCTGTTCAAGTGGTTACCTAGTCATATACCACAAGTAGTCAGTAGCATCGGAAGTTGCTCTCTTCTGTTCAAGTAGGCGCCCAGCACTAAATTTACCTCTTCCTTGGAGAGTGTCTTTCATGGGTTCAAAAGTCCACATCCAACTCAATTGTGAACCCGCATTATTATAATCTTCATTATCTGTTTCTGTTTGTTTCATCTCCATGATTGAAGTCTGGGTCTTAACCTGTCAACATTTTATTTTATTTTTTTTTTAAAAAAAAAGATGTTAATTAGAAAAATTTAAACAATTATTTCCGATTAAATGGGTATTAAAGCGTTTATAAAAAGTTGTCAATTACAATATAGAAATATAGAATAGTAGCTACCTTTGCGGTGTTGTAAATCTCCTTATTGCAGCCACCAAGAAGAGTAACAGACCAAGCAGGAACAAAATAGTGGCCATCTTGTTGCAAGTCGATGTTTGCATCTTGTGTGTCATTCACATTGCTCAACAAACAGAACCTCTCCCCCGTTATGTCATCGCTATATGTGGTCAGCTGGTCATTATTATATATATAAGTTAAATTTTTTGCATAAAATAAAAGATTTATCACCCATTTCCATCATTTTGCTTGGAATTTTTAGAATTAAAAAAAAAAAAAAAAAAAAACTCACCTCAACCCCATTACCATAATCCTTTCTGTTTATTGTGCCACTAGTGAGAAGCTTCTCCCCCAATTTAATAGCAGCATGGAGTTCTCTGAGATGCCCCCACTTTGGTTGCCTTAAATTGCCTAAAAAATTAATGTAGTATTTCATAAATATATTATACATTGATTTGGAGGATTATAATTAATTCAATTTGTTTCTTTAACTTATATATATATATACCATATTCATCAAGTGGAGCATCGAAATCATATGTTGTTGTTATCCTTGGTCCACCAGCTGTGCGTCCAAAGTTTGTTCCTCCATGGTACTATGAATAAAAGAATAAATTAAAGCGCGCAAAAAATCAAATAATTTTTTCACATATATAATTAGTCACCAAAATAAAAACAAAAATCAAAATAATTTAATTTGAAATATAGCTACTATTTACCATATAATAATTCACCAAAACTCCATCGTTTTGATAAAAACGAGCTACTGAAAATGCTAAATCTTCTGCAGTTCTATGAGGACGCTTGTCACCCCATTTAAAGGACCTAAATTGATATAGAGATGACATTTCAATTAGAAAATAGAAAAAGTAAAAAAATATAATAATTTAATTAATTATAAATATATACCATCCAGCCCAATTTTCAGTGAACATCTTAGGGCTTTTAGGATCATTTGGAGTAAATGCTTTAGCATATGGATCACAGTAAAATTCATTGTGGGTGTCAATCTGCAGAGGAAAAAAATTTATTAATTTTCACCCAAAAAAGTTATTAATTAATCAATTTAAAGAAAGAGGAAAAAATAAATAATAATTAACCATGGGCTGTGGTGCATTCTCCTGCTGGCACATAATCCATGGGACTCCAATATTCTGGGCTACAGCCATTTGTGCACACCATTTAACGTATGCTAACCCTTCATCTCCATATTCAGACATAACTTTCCAATTTCCATACTCATTCTCAATCTGTTTCAAATGTTCAAAATTTGTAAGAAAAATATAAGAATTTAGGTCAATATAGTTTCAATTTACAAGATTATATTATTATCAAACTCCTATTCTTTGAGTGAGGGTATAGAATGCATAAGGGGTCGGGGAGTCGAACTCGACCTCTTTTATTTACTAGTATAATAAAGAACCAAATGTTCGAGTGCTAATTTTATCAATTTCTTTTTTTCTATTCAACAATTTTATCATATTCATTTATAAATATAGATCCAATAATAAAAATATTTGAGAGAGGAAGAAAAAGGAAAAAAAAACCTGTGCTAAAATGATGGGTCCTCCTTGTGGGGCAAACAAATTTGCTTCCTTGCACATGTCCACAATTTTGGTTGTGAAAATTTGCATTTCATTCTGCAGTTGAAACCAAAATTAAGATTTTTTTTTTTTAAATGTGCTTAAAAATGAAATGTTTTGAAATTTTTGTTTCTTATGGGACCTTGTAAATCTCATTATTTGTCCTGATTGCAATACCCTCAATATTGTGAAGCCAAACCGGAAATCCCCTGCAAAGAATACAAAAAAATCAGTAACTCGTTTTTTTTTTTAATTTATTTATATAAGAAAAGAAAGCTTTCAATTTTGTTTATTAATCGAGGAAAGAAGAAAAAAATGTTTTACCCATAGTTCCATTCAGCACAGACATAGGGGCCAATTCTCAAAATTGCATATAGTCCAGCTTTTTGAATTAGCTTGAAAAACTGTATAAAGTCCAGATTTTCCTGGAAATTATACTGCATTTTAAGGAATGAAAACAAGTTAGAAACCTAGAATTGACATATGAGTCAAATTATACTGCGCATTAGATAAATAAATAAATAGCATCACTCAATCTTACTAAAATTCCAAACTCTCATTCTATAAAAATGAAATTAAAAACAAAAACACCCCAAATAAGTATGGTCAAGTGATGACCAAATTTAATAATAATAGAAGAAATTAAGAAGGTATATTAATACTTGACGGAAGCGAGGCTCATGAGCATTCCAAAATATATAAGTCTCAATTGCGTCAAGGCCACCATCCTTAGCTTTCT
The DNA here is from genome assembly GCA_001974825.2 of Corchorus olitorius. Classification (NCBI taxonomy): domain Eukaryota; kingdom Viridiplantae; phylum Streptophyta; class Magnoliopsida; order Malvales; family Malvaceae; genus Corchorus; species Corchorus olitorius. The sequence continues at coordinate 17,049 of AWUE01014196.1, forward strand.
GTATGAGGTCTGGCCACATCTGTAGGTAGAATTAATCATAAATATAAATATAAATATAAATCAAGTAAAAAAGAGACATATATTGATGAAAATGTTGAATACCTCGGGTGTACTACGAGGGTAATGAATGGCACCCGAAAAGATTAGTTTTCGTTGTCCATCTATAATCATGGCTCTCGAATCATAATCAATTTGAATCCCTGCGCTGCTCCTACATAGCAACCCCAAGCTGGCAACAACAATAACCCAACAACTCCACATCATGCCAATTGCCAATTGCCTTTTGCCTTGAACCTGATCAAAAAACTGACGAAATATATATATATAGGGAAAGACCAACTTAATTACTTTCACCATTTTCATATTTCTTTTTTGGTTTTGGATAACTTTACTAATTTCAACGTGCTTACGATTTTATCATTTCATATCTGAGCTTTATCTTCTAAATAAATTCAATTAAGTTTATCCTAGTATACCATAAGCTGTGTTGACGCACTTAATTGTTACTTGATAATTTTTAATAATACTATTTCTTTACTTTTACTTATCTGATACACTCAGAAAATGCTAAATCATCATCTTTAACTTTCAAATACATTATTCCCACAATTAAAACACTAGTAATTATGAGAAAATCATAAACACAGTAGTGTATCTGTATGTCAGGAAGTGCTCTTACCTATTACCCTGTTAGCTATTTACAGCTTCTCTTTCTCATCAATCTTCCTCCACTGATTATTGGAGTTCAATCATATAATACATCTTCTTTTTCTTTTTTTTTGTTCTAACTTGGGATTTAATTGCTTTGAATATCCCTTTTAATGGTAAAATCCTCTTGCTCTGCATTACTTGTTTTCTGCACTTTTGTGCAGCATATGCCAGGAGAGACCTCTAATTAACTTTTACCCTATTAGCTACTATTTACTATACTTCACATACAAAGTTCAATGTTTGACTAATTATTATAACTTGAGAAGGAATTACAACTAAAATAAGTTTATGTTTGTTATTTTTATCCTCTGAATTCAAAAAGTCCTTCTGATCTTTATGCTATTTCTTAAAGAAGGATGACCAAAGTGTACATGTTGCTAAACCAAGTTTGAGCAAGATTTTAAAATAACAATGTCATTTCTCAATCCTCTTGCTCACTTATATACCTCCTAGCTTTTACTTATATACTACAGAAAACTTAATACACCTTGAGAAAAAGAAACTGTAATTATTTGATACACAAGCGGTGTAAATTTTGGACTCCACAAGCAAGTTGTGGAGTTGACACATGTCCATTTTCCGAATTAATTAAATTTTAAATATTTCAATCTAGTCCCTAAGGGACACATATCACCCTTCAAGACCCGCTTGTGCAGTATGCTAAACTCCACTGGCGGTGTATTATATATAAACCCTTATTGTAATTAAATGATATATATAACTTTAGTAATAAGCTCCGTTGCAAATTAACTTGAGGACTCGAAATACCTAAAATCCGGGCTAAAATATGATTTCTTTTGCTTTCGGGTTTAGGAAATCTGGGATTCTATTGCATTTGTAATTGTAATGGATGATCATTATCTCCATTCTGGTTACTCTGCCAGATGTTTGATGGTGTTCAGTAAATATTGCCCCCTCCTGTTTTTGTTTTCTACTATATGAATATGAGATGGTCAAATATTCTTGTATTCACTTCCTTTTCTCAACAATAGAAACCAAATTCAGTTCCTTTTTTCAACTATAGAAATTAGAAAGCAAAATTTTGCTTAATTAATGAAGTTTCTAATATGAGATCATGTTTGTCTGCAACTTGCTGATGGTTGAATCAAACATGCACCAAAATACATATCTCATTCCTCAGTATGTTCAAGATGTTGTCATCTTCTTCACTTGCAAAATTAAACACCAAAGTAATCACAAGTTACTGTCAATTGGTCTAAAATGGCCAACTGAAAATGCAGACAGCAGAAAATCAAATTGATGAGAATGCAAAGATGCTTCTATATTGTGATTGTGTGGCTGCATTATTTCTTGATGTTTGAACAGCACACTTGACTTTAAATGGCTTAAAGATGAAGCAGGGGATGGATCTGAGCAAACAAGAATCTGTATAATTTCTTTACAATCTGCTTACAAACGCAGCTCAGAACCTTCAAGTATATGAGAAAGAATTCATGGTTTCTCCATCACGAAATCCAATTTACAGACCAAATAGAAAGATTATCTTAGCAGACATACATCAAGTTGGAACGAATAATTTGAGAACAACAAACTCAGCATGCATTCAAGTTAATAGTGGAAGTTAAGCTGGAAAGGCAATAGTACTGAACTCCATTTCATGTCCTAAGTTCTTACAGTGATTTTTTTTTTTTGGGGGGGGCGTATTAGCAAAAAAATAACAAAGTAGATGAAATAAACTATGTTGGCCTTTTGAAGAAGCAAGTTGTATGGAAAATATAGAAAGTAGCCCAACTTAAGCTACTGCACTCCAACAATGTATTCATAAACTACACTCTTTAATAAAACTTCAAATGGTTTTGATAGAGGTTTGAGTCATATTCTTCTTATTCTTCTACGACCAAGGTTGTCCGCCAAATGCAAGTATAAAGAACCCAAAAGGCAAAAAAAAAAAAAAACACCTTCCCAATTGATTCATGTAAAAGACAAGTAGATGACAACAAATGAAATTGACAAAGGCTTCACCAATTTTGTAATGCTAAATGGGGGGGAGAATAAGCCTACAAAATTTAGGGATGAACACCTGAATGTTACATCCATTTCCTGAAACTAGCATTCAGACTTCAGTGGTTACTTCTCAGCTTTCCAGTGCCTCTGCTTCCAGCTCCTTAACTGCCTTTATAAGACCACGGGTGATCCCATTAAGATACAGCCCGTTCTGCTTCATTTCATCCAGTAGCTTCTCAGCCGTTTGCCAGTCTAAAGCCTTTAAGCAAAGAGACTGTATTAATTTATTGTATTCATCCACGTTAGGATGGACCCCGAAATCCTTCATCTCTGCCAAGAGCTTCACAGCATTGTCAAATTCTTCAATTTTGCAATATCCACGAATCAGTGTGTGATATGTCACAGGGCTCAGCTTCGCATGCTTTTTCTTGGCTTCTGCTAATACTTGACAAGCCTCATCCATCTGACCACCATTTGCATAACCACTTATCACTACGGTGTATGTGTAAACATCAGGTTTCAACCCCCTATCCTCCATTAGTTGTATCATCTCTTTTGCTTTGTCCATATCTCCAGTCTTGGAATATCCATTGATGACTGAATTAAAAGTTGCATTTCCAGGAGGTGGGCCCTCTGCAATCATTTTCTGAACCAATGCTTTAGCTTCATCAACATACTTCATTCTACACAGACCGTGAACAACAGACGAAAATGACTTGATTGCACATTTCCTTGCTTCTCCAGAGAATCCATCCAACATCTCCAGAGCTAATTTCACTGTGTCGTCCTTCTTACAGAGTGAACTGATCAAGAAATGAACAGAAGACTGAGGCAGCTGCTTGTTTTTCTCCTTGGCTAACAAATAAACAGTGTGAGCATCCTTCGCCTTACCCCCTTCACAAAACCAGGATATAATCTTTCCCATTTGCTGACCCTCTGGCAAGCTCTCCTCATCAAGCATCCTTTCGCACACAGACCAAGCCCAATCATAACAAGACCGTCGACACAGAGCTTCAATAGTGAAATAGAAAGTATCCTTGTTCGGGACGATTCCAAAATCCCCAAATTTATTATACACCTCCATAGCTGCCTTCCCTTTACCCAACTTTGAAAACAAAGCAATTAACTCATTAAGAGCACCCACAGTCAAAACCCGATTCTGTTTCTCCCCAATTTCCTTGAGCAAATCCCATAAATCATAAGAAACCTTCTTCTTAGGATCACTACAAATAGCCTTAACAAGTGAATCAACAACAGAGCTAGGCACTTGAAACTTTCGTTTCTTCATCACCCATTTGAAAAACCTGATCAGATTTTCACCCAAAATAAATGGAGTGTGAAGAACTTTGAGGACAAAGTCTTGATGCAACTCCAGAGCCATATCATCAAGATTTGACTCCAAAGAAGCATCAACTCTACTTTGCAACAAAGACAAGACGTTTTCTAACTTGTTAACATCAATCTCATAAGCTGGGGGCTTTTGTTCCATAAGAGTTTGGTCATCCCCAGGGACAGGGACAGGGAGAAAGCCGTCCATCTGGGTCTCATCATCAGCAACAGAAGAAGGGAGTTCCATGGGATCAGCCTGAGAATCCCCATCTTCTGCAAAACCAGGAGATGAATCATCACTTGGATTTGCATAGGAATGGGAGAGGAAACGAGGGGTGTGGTAGAGCGAGGTTTTAGGGAGAGGTTTTTGAGATTGAGAGAGAACCTGGGTCGCAATGAAGTTCCGTGCGACCACCAGTTGCCTGGACCTTGCTGCTAGTGATCTCCACATCTCTTCCTCTTCTTGTCGCGTACCGTACCGACTTGGAAGCTCTGTAAATGTAGGTGGAAAACCCTAATTCCCAATTTGTGGAAACAAAAAGAAAGTAGAGCCAGCAAAACCCTAATTTCAGATCAGAGGGTTTGGTTTTGTGGGTTCTCTGGGTGGATGGGTCATGGGTGATAAGGCTTGATGGGGTTGGGTTGGGCTCAAATGTAAAATGAAACCTGTGAATGCGATTATGAAGCAGTAGGCAGTGGGTGCAGACTGCAGATATATATTGTCTGTTTTTTTTTTTTTTTTTGTTGTTGTAACTTGTAAGTGTGTGGTATTCTGATTAATTCTGATGGGACCAAATCAAATCGTCTGAGACTGAAGTTGCCAATGTACTTATTGTTTGGGGTTGTATAAAAATTACATTCATGACCTATTTTCATGTTAACACCACAGGTAGAGTGCGGTCAATCTTGAATTCTTGATAGATTAGCTGCCATATGTCACTATGATGAATTAAGGCAATAATATTCAGTGCTGGTGGAATTTGTATGTGATGACAGAGCCTTTTGAATAACTTGCTGCTCTCCCTAAGCCCTAAGCTTCACTTTTATTGGTCAATGTCATGCTTACTTACAAGTTTAATAAAGAAGCTTGTGGGCTTGCACTGCTCCAAAAACTCAGAAACCAATATTTATCTATTCTTATCTTTCACAAGATTTTGATTTCTTCTACTCTGTTCAGCAGGTACATGATGATTATCTCTTATTCCTCCGTTAAACTCATATTTTTGGATTTCGGGGTCATTAATTACTTCAAATATTGGCATGGATCATATATATTATGATTCAAGACAAAGTTGTTGGTACCCGAAGACAGGAAAGCCATCAGCAGAGAACACTTTTTGGCACCCACTGCCCCAAAAACTGAGAAACAGAAACAAATTAAGCAGGATTTCTGTTTCAAATCTCCTTAGAATAAGAGCTTTTGCTTTTAGGGAAAACATTTGTTGGCCATGGCCCATGGGTCATGGGTGTGCGTGTGCATGCCTGCAATAAGGTTATTAGTAAGAGTTAAAGCTTTAGATCTGCAAATCATGATCTAATGCAATATTTATAATGTCTGTTACTATGAAAATCATCTATATATATCTCCTCCTTACATATTGTTTTAGCATTTCTCTCATATGTTCATATGCCTGTCTTTGGCTGCAAACTTTTAATATCTCTACAGAAAATATGATGCTTTCAACACTTCTGGTTTTGATTGAGTCCTATTGACAGTATAGAATTCAGAAATTCTTACTTTTTGCAGATCAACTTTTGAGGTAAATTTCTGCAATTCTTCTAATTTTAGTTTTAAACAATGGTATAGAGCTGCAGAAATTAATTACTACTATAAGTTAGCCATCATTCTTTGTTTGTAATGTTCTTGATACCATGTTTCTTGGTATCAATCACATTTTGCAAATACTCGTTACTTATATTTCTTTATTGTAAACTAAACGCCATGTATATAGTATGGCTATTAGGCCAGTGTGTAATAATGGCAGAAATTGCCGTGTTTACAATTCTTTTCTGATCTTATATACAAGATTATTTACCAGAAAGGAATCAACAATTAATTGCTCTGCTTAACAAACTTAACTTTGGTTATCCAATTCCATCACGTGCCACACATGTGTTAAATCTTCCACGTATCATCTCTCCTCTGCATATATATAATACAAGACACAGGCACTCACTACGTGAGTAGTTTTTGACAGTTTTTTTTAATGGGTAGTTTTTTTAAAATGATATAAATAAAATTTAAATACTTATATTTATCCTCTAATGAGTAGTTTTATTTAAAATGGGTAGTTTTTATTTTGTTTTGAATTTTTATAAACTGAGTTTGTGTCCGAGTCAACTCGTGACACAAACTCAGGACTTGACTTTATAATTAGTATAGATACTAGTACATATTATTTGAAACACCCAATAAAATTACTAAACGCCCCTTTTGAGGATTGATTAGGAGGCTCCATTTGAATTTTTTGTCATTTTCTATCTTTTCTCATTTGCCAAATTACTAATAAGACCCTAGATTAGTTTCTAGTCAGTTCTTGCCCTTGAGCCCTTTTTTGTAATTATCCGTTTCCTTTCACACAATAAATAAATGTTATAATAAATCCTATCCCCCCTATCTCTACTTAATTATTCTTTCACACAATAAATGTTATAATAAATCATATTCCCCTATCTCTACTTAATTATTCTACAAAATAAATAATATTTTCTTTTAAGTTAGAACAAAGTTGTTAGATAAGATAGCTAAGGATCAGAATTTGAGTTGAGTATTTCTTAATTTACAAAGAATTTTCTATGATTTGAGTTGAGTATTTCTTAATTTACAGAGAATTTTCAAGACTTAGCTAAGCCTTATACTGTGTGGGAGCCCTTTTTAACGATGTCTATTAATGCTATTCAACTCATGAATTACAATTTAGAATTGTAACATTAGTGGGTTAGCAGCATAAACGTTTAAAAGCTCTAATATAAAATTTCTAAGTAAAAATTAAAGTTAAATCTTATACTGATGATATGATCAGTCCATTATACACAAGACTGTTTTTAGAAAACAAATGGACTTATTGACCAACCAAAAAACATAACAAATAAGATTTATTTTAATTTGATGACAAAACCGAAGATGGTTAATCACCAAGTTATTGATTTGTTTTTCAATAATGTTAACTTAGCTAAAGATGCAATTTGTGAATTCTTAAGAGACCACAAACCATTTGTTTCCAGTGATGCAATGTCTTATCAAACAACTAAAAACATTTTCTAAATGTCCATATGAAGAAGAGAGTAAACTTAGTTTTTATTTTAAGTGCTACACACTTTAGAGGAGGAAACAAAATTGAAGCTATTGCACCTGTCCATGTACAAACTCATATTTACTATTTATTGCTAACTTTAGGGCATATGCCTAATGTTAATAATATAGCCTTTTAAAGATGCAACACATTTAAAATCATAGTACTTTCGAATTTTCCTACGCATCAAACAATTTAATTCAAATAGGAAATTGTTTAAAGAAGTAGATTTCTGAACGTCCGACGTGTCAGCGCGGGTCAATCCACTTGTATATACTACATATTATTTGAAACACCCAATAAAATTACTAAACGCCCCTTTTGAGGATCAATGAGGAGGCTCTATTTGAACTTTTTTTTGTCCTTTTCTGTCTTTTCTCATTTGTCAAATTACTAAGAAGACCCTAGGTTGGTTTCTAGCCAGTTCTTGCCATTGAGCCCTTTTTTGTAATTATCTGTTTCCTTTCACACAATAAATGTTATAATAAATCTTATCCCCCAATCTCTACTTAATTATTCTTCACACAATAAATGTTATAATAAATCATATCCCCCTATCTCTACTTAATTATTCTTCACACAATAAATGTTATAATAAATCCTATCCCCCCTATCTCTACTTAATTATTCTACAAAACATATTATTTGAAACACCCAATAAAATTACTAAATGCCCCTTTTGAGGATCGATGAGAAGGCTCCATTTGAACTTTTTTTTGTCCTTTTTTGTCTTTTCTCATTTGCCAAATTACTAAGAAGACCCTAGGTTAGTTTCTAGCCAGTTCTTGCCCTTGAGCCCTTTTTTGTTATTATCTGTTTCCTTTCACACAATAAATGTTATAATAAATCATATCCCCCTATCTCTACTTAATTATTCTACAAAATAAATAATATTTTCTTTTAAGTTAGAACAAAGTTGTTAGATAAGATAGCTAAGGATCAGGATTTGAGTTGAGTATTTCTTAATTTAGAAAGAATTTTCTATGATTTGAGTTGAGTATTTCTTAATTTACAGAGAATTTTCAAGACTTAGCTAAGGTCTATGCTGTGTGGGAGCCTTTTTTAACGATGTCTATTAATGCTATTCAACCCATGAATTGCATTTTAGAATTGTAACATTAGTGGGTTAGCAGCATAAACGTTTAAAAGCTCTGATATAAAATTTCTATGTAAAAATTAAAGATAAATCTTATACTGATGATATGATCAAGACTGTTTTTAGAAAACAAACGGACTTATTGGCCAGCCCAAAAACATAACAAATAGAGTTTATTTTAATTTGATAACAAAACCGAAGATGGTTAATCATCAAGTTATTGATTTGTTTTTCAATAATGTTAACTTAGCTAAATATGCAATTTGTGAATTCTTAAGAGACCACAAACCATTTGTTTCCAGTGCTGCAATGTCTTATCAAACAACTAATAACAATTTCTAAATGTCCATATGAAGAAGAGAGTAAACTTAGTTTTTGTTTTAAGTGCTACACACTTTAGCGGAGGAAACAAAATTGAAGCTATTGCACATGTCCATGTACAAAATAATATTTACTATTTATTGCTAACTTTAGGGCATATGCTCAATGTTAATAATATAGCCTTTTAAAGATGCAACACATTTAAAATCATAGTACTTTTGAATTTTCCTACGCATCAAACAATTTAATTCGAATAAGAATTTGTTTAAAAAAGTAGATTTCTAAACGCCCGACGCGCCAGAGCGGGCCGATCCACTTGTTATAAATTAAAGAATACTACTAGTAATTTCTAGCTCTGTATATAATCCATTTCAAAAGTCCCCAAGACTGTATTACGGGATTACCGAACTGAAGCCCATCTTGGTAGAAGGAAAAAAAAGTATTTAAAACATCTTCACTCGTGTTTTTGGGAAAAAGAAATCTTCATTCACTTTTCTGATCTCAAATTTTCCATCGACTCACTTTTTAGCCAAGGCAGAGTTAAGTAGGAAGGTAACGATTCAATTGCAAATCCTTTATTTTTCGTTTTTTTTAAAGTAATTTATTCGTTTCTTTGTGAACTAGCAATCGTCTCTTATATTAATCTTATTATTATACATAAATCAAAACAATCGCAGAACACAGGGGAGTTAGGGTCCGTCTTCAAAAATCCTCCAATGTATAACAGAATCGGACTCAGAAGAGGAGGATGAGGAAGATCATCTTTCGTGGTCATCTGACTCTGAAATAGGTGAAGCTTTGGACTATTTGGACTCAAAAGACGACGAAAACTCCGTCGACGACGCTTTCTCGCTCAATTCGAGGCGGCCCAATGCTCATGTTGGTCTTCACTCGCGGCCTAACTCCTCTACACTTTAACCTCTCTCCAACCGGAACCAAAAGTTCTTTAACCTTAACCATATCCGAGCTTCCCCATTGGAGGTTCTATTATTCATTTAAATTTCATTTTTTAGTGAGTAAATTGAGTGGTGTAGGAATGGGGAGGGAGGATGAATGTTGGAATGTCCAATTCTGTTACAACTGCAATTCGTGCAAGTGTTCAAGAAATGGCCATTGGTAAAACTAAAAATACCGAGAAAGCCGATCGTGCAAATGTTGAGCAAGTGAAACAACTTAGAATTCATTGCTTTTAAACCTTTGAAGATTTTTTTCTTCTTCTTTTTAATTATCTGTCGGAAGATTGAGTTCATTGTGATGCTATTATGTAGGCTATTGATCCTAGAACTCGAATGATTCTGTTCAAAATGCTGAATCGAGGTGTTTTCAATGATATCAATGGTTGCATATCAACTGGAAAACAAGTATGAGTTTCGGTGTATAGAAGTTTATTGCTGGTTAAAGCAGAGAGTTTACAATGAGAGAATGAGGGAAAATTGTATCGTATTGCAATTGATTTGTTACAAGGCTTTTATACAGAGGTGGTGTTTGATGTTTATCAAACTCTTAAAGCAATCTATCTTATCTCTTCAGTATAACAACTTACAGTTAAAAATTCAATTCAAAATTTACATACTTAAATTTTAAACATAAGACTTATCTCTTACACGCTCCCTCAAGATGGTGTGGAATAAGATGCAACACCAATCTTGGACTGAAGTTTTTGAAATTGCTATCGAGGTAGAGGCTTGGTCAGAAGATCTGCTAGTTGATCATGAGTCGAGACATGCTTTACTTGAAGAGTGCCTGCTTGAACTTTATCTCTTACAAAATGAAAATCAATTGAAATATGCTTCATCTTAGAGTGTAAAGCAGGGTTTGCAGAGACATAAGTTGCACCTATGTTGTCAGAAAATATTGTAGGAGTATGAGATATAGTCACTTTAAGTTCAGAGAGTAGATTTTGAACCCAAGATAGCTCAGTTGAGGCTCCTGCAATTGCCTTATACTCGGCTTCAGTAGATGATCTGGCCACTGACTTTTGCTTGTTACACTTCCATGAGATGAGGTTGCCATTGAAGTTGACGAGATAGGCAGATGTAGACTTCCGGTCACTGGTGTCTCCTGCCCAATCTGCATCAGCATAGGCATTAAGTGAGGGTGATGAAGTTGCTGACTTTGAGATTGTAAGACCAGTAGACAACGTTCCTTTGAGGTATCTAAGAACCCGTTGCAAAGCTTGCCAATGTAAGTCTGTAGGTTGGTGCATGAATTGAGAAAGTTTATTAACTGCAAAAAGAGATGTCCGGTCAAGTAAGAGATAAATACTGTAAGGCTCCAATAACACTGCGGTATTCTATAGCATTTGTCAACAAGGTGCCACCATTTAGAGCTCGAGAAGCAGATGAAGCCATTGGTGTGTGAACAGGCTTGGAATCCAACATGCTTGTGCGTTGCAACAAATCTGAAATATACTTCTTTTGAGATAGGAACATTCCAGTGGTAGTGGTTCTGGTTTCAATACCAAGAAAATAGTTCAAAGGAGCTGGATCCTTGAGTGAGAATCATTGAGATAAGGAGTTAACAAAGTCATGTAAAAAGCTCTTGGAATTTCCAGTCAAGATTATATCATCCACATAAACAAGAAAATAGGCAATGACATCCTTGTTTGTGTAAACGAATAAAGAGGAATCTGACCTTGATTGTTGGAAACCAAATTGGATAAGAAATGAACTCAATGAATTGTACCACACCCTTGGTGCCTGTTTCAATCCGTAGATGGATTTCTCAAGTTTACACACATAATCCGGATATGCAGTATCTATGAAGCCTGGTGGTTGCTTCATGAAGACATCTTCAGAGAGTGTTCCATGGAGGAATGCGTTGTTAAAATCTAATTGAAGCAATTGCCAATCAGATTGAACTGCAAGAGAGAGTACAAGCCGAATTGTTGTTGGTTTGACTGAAGGACTAAATGTTTCAGCAAAATTAATTCCTGGACGCTGATGGAATCCCTTGGCAACCAACCTTGCCTTATATTTAGAGATGGTGTTGTCGGGATTTCTCTTGATTCGATACACGCATTTGCAGCCTATAAGGTTTTGCTCAGAGGAAGGAGGAACTAGGTGCCATGTACCATTCTTGATAAGAGCATTGATTTCATCGTTCATGGCTGCTCGCCAATTCGAATCTTTAATTGCCTGGGATACACGAGTAGGCTCTATTTCAGAAGCAGAAGTCTTTGTGGCCAAGAAGAATTTCGGATTTGGCTTGATAATGTTGTTTTTAGATCTTATCATCATAGAACGAGTATTGGTTGCCTGCTGAGTTGCTAATGGTGATGGAGGCTCTATTACTTCATTGTTTGCACCTGTATGTAACTCATCAAATTGAAGTTGAGCTATTTCAAGGTTAGGAACGTTACCAGCAGTGTTTTGATGTGCCGGAGTTGAAATGGATGGCGTTGTGGACTTTGCAAAGGAATTTGGATTGAAAACAACAAGATTAGGATTAGTTAAAAAGGAATTGGCGGTGGACTCAAACTCTTGATTAGATGAAGACTGGAATTTTTTTATAAGGAACTTCGTTTTCAACAAATTCAACATGTCTTGAAACAAAGATTTTTGAGGACTCAACATCCAGACAAAAAAAGGCACTTTTATTGCTTGAGTAGCCAAGAAAGACACATGGTTTTGAGCGTGGTTGGAATTTGTTTGTGTTAAAGGGCCGAAGGCATGGGTAACATAGGTATCCAAAATCTCTTAATTTTTGGTAGTTAGGATCCTTTTTAAAAAGTACCTGGAATGGTGATTGAAATTCTAACGTTGGTGTGGGCATTCTGTTAATGAGATATGCTGCAGTTTGAAAGGCATAGTCCCAAAATTCAAGGGGAAGTGAGGCTTGGTGTAAGAGAGTCAAGCCGGTTTCGACAACATGTCTGTGGCGTCTCTCTGCAAAGCCATTGTGTTGAGAGGTATGAGATGGGGTTTGCAAGTATGAGACACTATGAGGCTGCAAAAATTTCTTTAATTTCTCATATTCCCCACCCCCATTAGAATATAAAGTAACAAGAGATGTCCCAAAAAGTTTCTCAACAATGGCTTTAAATTTTGGAAATAATAAGTAAAGATCAGACCTGTTTTTCAAGGGAAACAACCAGATATATTTGGAAAAGTGATCAACGAAAATTACATAGTATTTGTGGCCTGATCTGGAAGTGATCGGTCCAGGACCCCAAATATCTGTGTAAACAAGCTCCAAAGGCTTAAAACTACTTAACGAAGATACAACAAAAGACTATTTATGACTCTTATTGCAATGACAAGAGTTACAAGAATTGAAATCCTTCGATAAATGCGGAAGGGAGAAATCTTTGATGACACGATGAAGAATCAATTTGGATGGATGACCTAGACGTTGATGCCAATCCTGGGTGGAGACACGAACTGTGGACAAGGCAATTGGCTTTATTTGTTGAGGCTCAACAGGGAACTGGTACACATCATCCACGTTCAACCCCTGCGTCAACACTGCCTTTGTCTGCAAATCCTTAACCAGGAATTTATTAGCATCAAATTCAACAGATACCATGTTTGCTTTGCAAAATTTTGAAACTGAGACAAGATTCTGTGCAATATTTGGAACACATAATACTTCATTTAGCTTGAAGCAATGATCAAAGGAAACAAGCTCAGTATCACTTGTGTGAGTAATCAACAAACCTGTTCTATCACCTATTTGAATTGCCTCGGTTCCATCATATTCAAAGGAGATTGAGAGATTGTTAAGATCAGCAGTGACATGATGTGAAGCGCCGAGTCCAGGCACCAAGTCTTCCCGGACGACATAGCATTGGCATAGTTAGCACTAGGCCTGGAACTGAAATATGAACGCCCCTTGTTGCAGGTTTTGGCTGCATGACAAACTTTGTCACAAAGTTGGCAAGTGGGCTTGTTATCATTGGAGCCAGAGCCCCTATTAAAACCACCATTGAAGGACTTAGCTGGTCTCCGATAATTATTGGAGTAGTTTCGATTGAAACCTTTTTTGGCCAGATTTGCAGTTGGAACCTGAATGTTAGACATTTCTGCTTCTTGCCTGAGCAGACTCTCAAAGGATACGAGCTTGTCATGAAGCTCCTCTAGTGAAATTGAGGTCTCACGAGCCTTGATTGCAGTGGATATTTCTCTGAATTCAGGGCCAAGGCCATTTAGAATGTAGAGGATCTGATCATCCTCATCAATAACTGTACCAGTTAGGTGTAGCTCATCAACAATGTGCTTCATTTTCTTGAAATAGTCAGCCACAAGTAGATTATTCCTCTTAGTGGAGGTGAGTGAACTCTTAAGATCCATTATCCTGGACCGAGTTTTATTTGCATAAAGCTTAAGAAGCTTTTGCCAAGCGTCATAAGACGAAGTAGAAGATGCAACATAAGGCAAGACTGCTTCAGAGGTAGAAGCAATTATGGCATGGAGGATTAACTTATCCTGCCGGAGCCAGAAGGCATAATCGGGATTGACAATGGTTCGACCATCTTTCTAAATTTCTTTGGCTGGTGATTTCGTGGTACCATCAACGTATCCAGCAAGGTCGAACCCTTGGAGTAAAACGTCAAACTGGGCACGCCACGATGTGAAGTTTTTGGATGTGAGTTTTAATGGAAGTTTTGTAGTAGCGTTGATGGAGATGGGAGCATTAGCAGGTTGGTTTGTGGTGGTGTTGGCAGCAGACATGATGATGATAGATTGATTTAGATTGAAAAATCTGATACCATATAGAAGTTTATTGCTGGTTAAAGCAGCGAGTTTACAATGAGAGAATGAAGGAAAATTGTATCGTATTGCAATTGATTTGTTACAAGGCTTTTATCCAGAGGTGGTGTTTGATGTTTATCAAACTCTTAATGCAATCTTTCTTATCTCTTCAGTATAACAACTTACAGTTAAAATTCAATTCAAAATTTACATACTTAAATTTTAAACATAAGACTTATCTCTTACACGATGTTGTTATTATATTTTTTATTTATATCTAATTTTACGTAAAATTATATTTTCATGGAATAATGTGATTTTTTTCTTTCTTCTTTCTATAGGAAAATGTCTATCATGCAACAAAATCTGATGGTCAGGAACTGGCAATCAAAGTGTACAAAACTTCTGTTTTGGTTTTCAAGTAAGTTAGATACTAAGAGATTGTATATCCGTTTTCTTTTGGACTCCCAACATTATAGAATTTTGTCACATTTTAGTTGTTCATATGATTAATTATGAATTGGTGATATTAAGGCAAGGAGATGTAAGTGAACTAGTTGCATTTCTCTTTATTTTGTGTTTTGGATGAATGCATGAATCCCATTTTAGATGTTGAACAGTAATTTTGGTCTCCTGTTGTATATTGCGTTAGCATAATATTTTATGAGATCCATTACATAATTTTATATTTGAATATATTATATTCCATCTTTTACTGTTAAAAAGTTGTTTAGTACTAGTTCATCAAAAAGTTTACACAGGTTGATCACGTGATTAATTGGTTTTCTGATGATAACTTCAGGGATCGAGATCGTTATGTACAAGGTGATTACCGGTTCAGATATGGATATTGTAAGCACAATCCTAGAAAAATGGTAAAGACGTGGGCTGAGAAAGAAATGAGGAATCTTATGAGGTAGAACCAAATATCTATGTTCTTGAGTAATACCTTAGTTTCTGCTAAAAGAACATGACTGAACTATGTCTGCATCTTTTTGATTGCTCATCATGTGTCCAAATATGTTTCTTTTGAATTGCAGGCTTAAGGTTGCAGGAATTAGGTGCCCAACTCCATTGCTTTTGAGACTTCACGTTTTGGTCATGGAGTTCATAGGTAGTGTGGCTGTATATTATAATGACTTTACTTCCACCATTTATTACAACATATGTCAGTGGTTTTGCTTATTAGATGCTGACTTTCCATGGTTTTTGGTACTAAACCTTTGTGTTACAGGAAAAACTGGTTGGGCTGCACCTCGTTTAAAGGATGCTGCATTCTCTTTAGACAAGTTACGTGAATGTAATGTAGAGGTGTGTGCACTATGTTACACGGTTATCACATTATTTTTAGCTAGTAAAAAGGGTTAAAGTCATACTGCTTTATCTTTCCCTATCTCTTGTCTATTTGCTCTAATTTCATTGCCTTTTTTCAGATGATACTTGCAATGAGAACGTTATACCAGAAGTGCAAATTAGTGCATGGGGATCTCAGTGAATATAACATACTTTATTTTAAGGTGATGACTTAAACTTTCAATTTCTTGCAACCGATAATACATTTATTGGGTCTTAATTTGTAGATTAAAAATAGGGAAAAAAAAGGCGAGAAAAGGAATACTTGAAGTTAATTTTGGGCTAATTCGAACTCTGTTGATTGCAGGGTCACTTATACATAATTGATGCTTCTCAAGCAGTTGATCTTGACCACCCACATGCCCTAGATTTCTTGCGTGAAGATTGTGTTCATGTTTCTGTAAGTTTTCCTTTTTTCTTTTTCCTCCTGTTACTTTGACACCTTTTGATGTGAATCTAGTTGTTTTAGATTCAAATCTATCAATGAAAATCCTCCAAAGATCAACTTGACAACTTCAACTTCTAATTCTTGTTGATTTGAACTCTTCACAAAGATTAGATCTTCTTTCGTCGACTTGGATGGATAATTAGACCTGCAATTATCAACCTAAAATCACAAGAATCACAACTAGATAATCATTATCTAATTGCTTGCTAGGACTCTACAAGATTGAAGAACTCTAAGCTTGCTCAAACTAGAACAAATAAGCTAAATTTTCAAAAGAAACTCTCTTTTATTGATAAACTTAACTTGGTTACAAAAGAGGGGTTTGGTGCCTTTATATAGGCAATAGGGGACGACTTAGATCTAGAAAATAAGCCCCCTTTGGCGGTTTACATTAGCTTGGGCGGCACATATAGGAAAAGACTAGGAAATAGCCTAATTCCAAGTCAAACTAGGAAAAATAGATCATAAGGAAGAAGGGATTGGACTTAGTCAAACAAGGCCCAATCCAATTGTCTTCTAAACATAAAAATAAACTAATCTAAGATAGAATAAGCCCATGAATGACCTAATTACACAATAAAGCTCATTCATCCATCGATTGCAAGCAAAGTGATGAACTTGGAATCGATGGGAATATTCTTGCCCAAATCATCATCAAAGCTCTTCAAATGAACTCCAATGGCCTTCAAGTCTTCAAGATGAGTTCGAACAATGCCCAATAATGCATCCTTCAATCATTTAGCTCTTGCTCTTGTTATTGGACCTAATGGCATCTTCAATGGATCAAATGGCATCTTTGGCAACTCCTTAGTGCTTGAAACATGTTGTGCGCAATCTCCATGATCTTTATGCTTCTCCATGCTTCCTTGCACTCCATGCTCATCCTCTCCATGATCTTCATAGTCCTCTTGATGTCCTTGATAAGCCCTTGGCACATCATTCCCTCCCCGTTGAAAAGGATTTGTCCTCAAATCTGAATCATAATCAAACAAAGACAAATCAGAAACATTAAAGGTAGCACTAATATTACCATACTCACTAGGAAGATCTAGCTTGTAGGCATTGTTGTTGATCCTCTACAACACTTGAAATGGACCATCTCCACGGGGTAAAAGCTTGGATTTCCTCTTCTCAGGAAATCTGTCCTTCCTTAGATGCAACCAAACCCAATCTCCAGGCTCAAATATAACCTCTTTGCGCCCCTTGTTAGCCATCTTCATGTAGTGTTGAGTCTTCTTTTCAATGTTTGCTCTAACATTCTCATGAAGTTTCCTAACATAATCGGCCTTTCTTGCACCATCCATGTCAACTTGCACACTCAAAGGTAAACTCATCAAATCCAAAGGAGTTAAAGGATTAAAGCCATACACAATCTCAAAAGGTGAATAACCAATAGTATTATGTATGCTTTTATTGTATGCAAATTCAACATGAGGTAAACACTCTTCCCAAGTTCTTAAGTTCTTTTTAATCAAAGCTCTAAGTAAGGTAGATAAAGTCCTATTAACAACTTCAATTTGTCCATCAGTTTGAGGATGACAAGTAGTTGAAAACAACAACTTAGTACCTAACTTAGCCCATAAAGTTCTTCAAAAGTGACTTAAGAACTTAGCATATCTTTATCAGAAACAATGGTTCTAGCTTCTAGGCATTCCATGCAATCTAACAATTTCCCTAAAGAACAAGTTAGCTACATTAATGGCATCATCAGTTTTAGAACATGCAATAAAGTGTGTCATCTTAGAAAACCTATCAACCACAACAAAGATAGAATCTTTACCTCTCCTAGAACGAGGCAAACCTAACACGAAATCCATGCTAATGTGTGTCCATGGTTCATGAGGAATAGGCAAAGGAGTATACAATCCATGAGGTTTAGATGTAGATTTAGCTTGCAAACAAACAATACAACTAGAAACATGCTTTATTACATCATATCGCATCTTAGGCCAAAAGAAGTGTTCATGTAAGATCTCATATGTTCTATCAACTCCAAAGTGACCCATTAATCCCCCCTCATGCGATTCCCTTATAAGCACAAAACACAAAGAACTAGAAGGAACACATAATCTAGATTCTTAAAACAAAAATCCATCATGCTTATAATACTTTCCAAATCCAGAATTTTCACATGCTTTAAAGATATCACCAAAATAAGCATCATTAACATACAATTGCTTAATAAACTCAAATCCAAGAAACTTAGAATCAAGCATGGAAAGTAACACATACCTCCTTGACAAAGCATCAGCCACAACATTCTCCTTACCTTGCTTATATCGGACCACATAAGGAAAACTCTCAATGAACTCAACCCACTTAGCATGTCGCTTGTTCAACTTTTGTTGGCCCTTTAAGTACTTCAAGCTTTCATGATCGGTGTGAATCACAAACTCCTTAGGCCACAAATAATGCTTCCACGTTTGTAATGCTCTCACAAGAGCATACAACTCCTTGTCATAAGTTGGATAGTTCAATGTAGCCCCATTCAATTTCTCACTAAAATATGCCACGGGCTTTCCTCCTTGCATTAAAACTGCTCCAATTCCTATACCTGATGCATCACATTCAATCTCAAAAGTATTATTAAAGTTAGGCAAAACAAGCAATGGAGCATTAGTAAGTTTTTTCTTCAAGATCTCAAATGCTTCTTGTTGTTCTTTTCCCCACTTGAATGGTGCATCTTTTTTCATCACACTTGTTATAGGTGCTGCCAAGGTGCTAAAGTCCTTAACAAACCTCCTATAGAATCCAGCCAAGCCATGGAATGATGTCGCTTGTCCAACGTTGGTGGGTGTTGGCCAATCTTTGATGGCTTTGATCTTCTATTCATCAACCTCTATACCTTGCGCAGAGACCACAAACCCAAGAAAAACAAGCTTGTTTGTGCAAAAGGTGCACTTCTTAAGGTTAGCATACAACTTTTCAACCCTAAGTACATCTAAAACACATCTCAAATGCTCAACATGTTCTTCTAGGCTACGGCTATACACAAGTATATCATCAAAATAAACAACAACAAACTTGCCAATAAAAGCTCTCAAAACATGGTTCATTAGCCTCATAAAAGTACTAGGTGCATTAGTCAATCCAAAAGGCATAACTAACCATTCATACAATCCTAACTTAGTTTTAAAGGCAGTTTTCCATTCATCACCCTCTTTCATGCGAATTTGATGATACCCACTTTTAAGATCAATCTTAGAAAATAAGCAAGCACCATGCAATTCATCAAGCATATCATCTAATCTAGGAATAGGGTGACGATACTTAACTGTTATGTTGTTTATGGCCCTACAATTAACACACATTCTCCAAGTTCCATCCTTCTTAGGAACAAGCAAAACAGGAACTGCATATGGAGAAAGGCTCTCGCGCACATACCCTTTTTATAGCAACTCTCCAACTTGTTTCTCCAACTCCTTTGTTTCTTCAGGATTAGTCCTATAAGCTGGCCTATTTGGAATTTGCGCCCCAGGGGTGAAGTCAATTTGATGTTCAATCCCTCTAGTTGGTGGTAATCCACTTGGAATCCAATAGGGTTCCAACCTGAAATTCTTCAAATTAAACCTTAATTCACAGCAAAAGCAACCCAAGATACCCAAACAAACAATTATTGTAAAAAAGAACTCCAAATAGGGTTAATTAATTGCACAAATTAGCTCAAAAGAACAACTTAAGAACCCTAAAACACCCCCTAGAAAAATCGATGACTCAAATTTATTTATTTTTTTTGAATTTTTCAATATTTTTCCCAGAAAGATCACTATGAATAAACGCTAAAGCTAAAATTTCAGCCCTTTCCGAGCAAGAACGAATCCAGAACAAAAATCACAAGTTTCTGGGCGATTTTTTTTTAATTTTTTTTGATATTTTTCGATTGAACCCTGATGTATGAGGACTCCAAATCTGAAATTTCAAAGCAATTGGAGTTATAATGAATCGAGAAAAATTCACAAGTTTCTGCAATTTTGGAAAAAGAAGATGAGATTTGCAATGAGAAATTTTGGTGGATGAAAACGATGATGAATGATGAATAGGAGGATAAATTTACCGATTGAAGATGATAACCTATGCTCTGAATACAAATTGATGCGGATCTAGTTGTTTTAGATTCAAATCTATCCTTGAAAATCCTCCAAAGATCAACTTGACAACTTCAACTTCTAGTTCTTGTCGATTTGAACTCTTCACAAAGCTTAGATCTTCTTTCGTCGACTTGGATGGATAACTAAACCTGCAATTATCAACCTAAGATCACAAGAATCAAAACTAGATAATCACTATCTAATTGCTTGCTAGGACTCTACAAGATTGAAGAACCCTAAGCTTGCTCAAACTAGAACAAAGAAGCTAAATTTTCAAAAGAAACTCTCTTTTATTGATAAACTTAACTTGATTACAAAAGAGGGGTTTGATGCCTTTATATAGGCAATAGAGGACGACTTAGATCTAGAAAATAGGCCCCCTTTGGCGGTTTACATTAGCTTGGGCGGCACATATAGGAAAAGACTAGGAAATAGCCTAATTCCAAGTCAAACTAGGAAAAATAAATCATAAGGAAGAAGGGATTGGACTTAGTCAAACAAGGCCCAATCCAATTGTCTTCTAAACATAAAAATAAACTAATCTAAGATAGAATAAGCCCATGAATGGCCTAATTACACAATAAAGCTCATTCATCCATCGATTGCAAGCAAAGTGATGAACTTGGAATCGATGGGAATATTCTTGCCCAAATCATCATCAAAGCTCTTCAAATGAACTCCAATGGCCTTCAAGTCTTCAAGATGAGTTCGAACAAGGCCCAATAATGCATCCTTGAATCATTTAGCTCTTTCTCTTGTTATTGGACCTAATGGCATCTTTGGCAACTCCTTAGTGCTTGAAACATGTTGTGCGCAATCTCCATGATCTTCATGCTTCTCCATGCTTCCTTGCACTCCATGCTCATCCTCTCCATGATCTCCATAGTCCTCTTGATGTCCTTGATAAGCCCTTGGCGCATCACCTTTCCCCACATCCCCACCCCTACCTTCATATTTTTATTCCTAGTAAATATCTAATTAGATGATAAAAGGTAACACTGACAGTATGACTGAGTTAGTAAAAATTCTTTTCCACTCAGGATTTCTTTAAGAAACATGGTGTAGCTGTTATGACAATTCGAGAGTTGTTTGACTTTATCGTGGATCCAACTATTACTGATGACTCTGTGGATAGTTATTTAGAACAGGTTTGTCTTTCTTTTTTCATTTTTTTTTCTATAAAAATTCAGAGGGGTCTCTGTTTTCATGCCTGCAATGCATATCTCATTTCAGATTCAGGAAAATGTTATGGCTAAAGGACACTGGAGACCTATATTATAAGACTAGCTATTACAAGGCTAAAGGAGGCTCTCAACCTTGGACAGCTCAAACGGATCATCAGCAACAGGATGCTAACACAATACCTGTAGAAGGGTCCTCAGTGGATCTGGCTGGCCCTTGTAATTCTCAGGATAATGAGTCTGAAGCTTAGTTCGCATCGGGTTCTGAAACAGATGAGGATGAAGAGAACTCAAGTGGGTCAGAAGAGAATGGTCAAGCATTTGACAACTCAGAAAAGGATCTTGTTGATAAGAAAGCAGCTAGTAGAAAGTAGAATCAAAAGAAAGTGAAAGAGGAGAAGAGGGAGGCTCAAAAGACTAATTAAAGTGCCAAAAGCTATTAAGAAAAGAAACAAGAAATTGGCCAAAGCCCACAAAACCAGGTAGTCCTCTCCTCAGTCCTCTCCAGTAGGGATGTCAACGGGGCGGGGAATATGCGGGGGGTATACTCCCCGTCCCCGACCCCGAATTAGCAACCCATTACCTGTCCTCGGCGGGGAACGAAATTAATTCCCCATCCCTAACCCGCGGGGATTTTACGGGGACGGGGAATCCTCGTTCCCCGGATTTGATAATAAAATAATATATTATTATATTATTAAAAATATTTTTTATCTTATTAAATGAAAAGTTTTGTAAAATTTTAAATAAACATAATGTTAGTAATAACAATAACAATAACAATAATTAGTTTACCTTTTTCTAGTCCAATTAGTTTTACTACATTATTTTCATTATAAGTGTATATTATTAATAATTACAACACTATTAAATTAATTAACATAATACATATTAATAATACAAATATCACATTATTAATAAACATAATATATATATATATATATCTATGTTAAGTTTTAGTCCAACATATATACTTATGTATCTCTAGAAAATATAACTTACACATATAAATTATATATAAATAATTCAAAATATATATTTCGGGGACGGGGCGGGAAGGGTATTCAT
>AWUE01014197.1:0-18064 GCA_001974825.2 Corchorus olitorius
GGTCAAGCCAAACTACGGAAGTTAATACATGCAGGCATAAATGTTGAGAAAGTTTTGATATTAACTACTTTAATTTCTAGCTCTATGTAATCCATTTCAAAAGCCTTTTTTTTTTTTGAAGAAATATAGTAGTAAATCTTTTGAATCCACATAAATAAAATTGTAATTCATTATGATTTTCATTAAAAAGAGAAAAAAAAGTAGATGGGCTTGGGGGCAGCTGGAAATATCAAAAGTACCGAAAAGCCCAAGACTGGATTAAAAAAAGTACTATAGTAGTATTTAAAACATCCTCACTCAAAAAAAAAAAAAATCTCGCGTTTTTTGGGAAAAAGAAATCTTCATTCACTTTTCTCTCAAATTTTCCGTCGAGTCGACTCACTTTTTAACCCGCAGAAAGGTAACGATTCAAGTGCAAATCCTTATTTTTCGATTTTTTTAAAGTGATTTATCCGTTTCTTTGTGAACTAGCAATTGTCTCTTATATTAATCTTATTATATTATACATAAACCAAAACAATCGCAGAAACAGGGGAGTTAGGTTTTCGAAAATTCCCCAATGTATAACGGAATCGGACTCACAACCGCCCGTGGTTCGGGCACCAACGGCTACGTCCAGACCAATAAGTTCTTTGTTAGGCCGAAGACGAATCGGGTTACCGACTCCACCAGGCCGTTCGAGGATGGTCAGGGAACCGCCGGCCTCTCCACCAGGAAGCCCAACAAGGACATCCTCGAGCACGACCGCAAACGTCAGATCGAGGTCCAGCTTGTTATTTTAGAAGATAAGCTCACCGAACAAGGCTTCACTGACTCTGAGATTGCTGATAAGCTTGCCGAGGCTAGGAAGGTTCTCGAGGCTCAGCAAGAGAAAGATGAGGAAGAAGGAGAAGTTGTGCCTACACCTACTCACCAGAAAAAGTAAGTTTTTTTTTTTTTTTTTTTTTTCTCATTTATATGTATTTCTTCAGGAATTTTTTGTTAGGGTTTTGAGTATGCAGACTCAATAGTTTAAATTAATTTCCCTTCCATTGTTGGTAGTTTAGTGTGATTGCCCGTTTCGGTTGTTTCCTATACAGGTCTCAGTGACCTGCTAATGGGGTCATTAATTTTTTTCCTGCAGAGTGTAATTGTCAATGGTGTAACACTCACTTTCTTTTGGCTTACTAAATTTTATTGTTTTATTAGTTATATGATTGCCCCTTGTTACCCTTCTCTCTATCTCTCTGTACTTCATTTTTTCTTTTCAAATTTTATAAAGAAAAAAAATATTTACTTCAGAAAATATTTTATAATTGTATTGTTGATTTGGCCAATAGAATGAATTATTTTTGGCACTCTTTTCTTATTTTAATGGTTTTTGAAGCTACTGATGAGAAGCCTATTGTGGTAAAAAGGGTTGCCAATGAATGTCTCTGTCCTCAATGTAGAATAGGAAGTAGATGATGCACCTTGACGAAATGAATCTAGCTTTCTGATAAATCTCAATAAATGCATTTTTTATATTGGGGTGCAAGTGCAAACTCTGCAGTAGGAATAACATATCCTTTGCCACCTAACTTGATTTTACGTAATAGGCATTGTTAGAATTAAGGTAGTCAGTCTCCAGCTTGATCATTATGGTAGGTTTTTTTATCACTGTCACCAAACCCCATGCATCTTCAGGCTCATTCATTTCCATGTCATTTTCTGGTGTATGTTAGATTTGATAATAGCTTTCCTTTTGGAGCATATCCATGTTTGTTTTATTTTCTAAATTATTTGTAAACTATAATTAGACTTTAAATTTGTGCTGAACTCGTGTAAAAGCAATAAATGAAGTAAATTCAAACTAATCTATGCAATTTAATAAAAACACTGAGAAAATGTAGGATATATATGTTAGCAAACAAGGAGGGCCAAAAAACATTACTACTTGGGAGCGGTATTGATCACTACTTGATTACTGATTTATATTTAAATATTCATTTATTCAAAAAAAATTTTCTTTTGTTTAGGTTTTCAGATACACAGACTCACCAAATTGCTGCAAGGAAGGAGAAGCAGATGGAGACTTTTAGGGCTGCTCTTGGGATTGGACTTTCTGAATCTGCTGCTGATCCTCCTGTGATGAATAATCAAAAGAATGGTGATAAGCGCGAGCATTCCTTTCTAGACAGAGATCGTCCTCCACGTGCTGTGGATGTTGATGAATTGAAGAAGGCTGCCAAGAAAAAAGGTAAAGCAGTTAGAGATGAAATTGAAGAGTCAAAACACCGGAAAAAGAAAAAGGCACATAAGAGGTCTAGGCACTCTGACACTGATAGTTATACTGATAGCAGTATCGAGCATTCAAGGAAAACTACTCACAGGAGGAAGAGTCGTAAGGCTTGTGATAGTGAAAGTGACTTGGATGATGACTCGGGTGGGCGAATGAAGAAAAATTCTACTAAGAAGAAAGGGAGACGTAGACCTGATGATATTGATGAATCTGATTTTGGTACAGGCAAACGTGAAAGAGATATTCACAAATATAAATCTTCGAGGCATGAATCAAGTGAGGATGATTCTGACAGTGATGATGAAAGTGAAAAGAAGAGAAGAAATGGCAAAAAAGATGTTCAGAAGTACAAATCTTCTCATAGGAAGCATGACTCTAGTGAGGATGAGTCTGACAGTGATGATGCGAGGAAAAAGAATAGAAGTGAAGTTCAGAAACCAATGATTGAGTTGAGTGGGAGTCACAAGAGAGGAAGGGACAAAATGGGTAGTGAATCTGGTTCTGATTTAGACAGAACAAGAGATCGTAAAAAGGAAATGGTAAAGAGAGGTCGCCATAGGTATGATTCCGAAGATGAAAGTGATTCTAATATTTCAGCTGATGAAAAAGTAGAAAAGAGTAGGAGAAGAGGTAGAAGACATAATTCTGATATTTCCAGTGATGAAAAAGTAGAAAAGAGTAGTGGAAGAGGTAGAAGACATGATTCTGACATTTCAAGTGATGAAAAAGAAGAAAAGGGTAGGGGTCGAGGTAGAAGACATGATTCTAGTGATGATGAAGATTCTGATTCCACCTATGGTAGGAAAACTAGCAAGCCTACAGCACCAAAACAGAGGGATGAGGGTGATGATAGTGATACAAATTCTAGTGATAAGGACTCTGATAGTAGTGATCAAAAGCAAATAGTTGGCAAGAATGCTGTTGACAAAGACAGAAGAGGTGACAAGGGTGATGCAGACAATCATCGTGGTAGAGGTCAGTCTAGTCAAGAAGATAAGGGGTTTGCATCTGGTACAATAAAAAATGATGAGAGAAGAGAAAGAACCCTATATGAGGATGAAAGATCCGAGAGATTGGGAAAGTCTGAGAATCATAGGGAATTGATGAAGGGCAAGAGGAAACTTGAGGAGGAATATAGTGATGAGCAATGGGAATCAAAGTCAAGAAGTCGAAACTACGGAAAAGATGTGGAACGCACAAGAGATGATCCGAAGGGTAGTAAGCTCAATTTTGAGTCAACTGCCAGAGCTTATAGGGAGAAAGATGATCGAAAGAGGGATGATTATTCTAGAGAAGTTAGGTATGCAGGGGAGCTTGATCGTTACAATGGTAGACAAGATGACCGAATTCAGGGTAAGTCCAGTGAATCACGTCGTGGAACTAGGAGGAATGATCGGGATTATGAAGAGCAGAGAGGTGGTAGAAGGCAAAGCAGAGATGAACAGGAATCTCAAGATAGAAAACATGCAAGAGATGAGATGGGTCATAAATATAGAAGTCATGAAAGGGATGTGGAGCGGCAGCGCGAGAATCACCGGGAGAGAAAAGGGGAGGAAGATGAACTTGGAAATAAAAGTCATACAAGGGATAGACAATCAGAACGTTCTGAGAGAGTGCCATATGATGATGCTCGGTCTAGTGAGAGGAGATCCAGAAGAGATGACCATAGGTGATGGCTGTCATAGTGAAGCTGGTGAGTTGTATAACTTAATACTTTTTGTCATCTATTACTTTTGAATTGCATCTGCTATGAACCTCGGACAAGTTCTTTTTTAGATTTAAGTGCTTTGTTTTTAAAGTATATTTTGCATAGACAATTGACTTGAGTATGTTAATAATTTACACTTTACATCAATGTTTTCATGCTTATTCGTTGGTTGTTTCATTTGTGAAAAAACCTGGGATTTTCATGTTGGGTTGAATGGTCTTTATTTTATTATTATTATTTTTTTTACCAGGCCGACAATACATTCTAAGATGTAAAAATCTAAACTTGTTTTATGTTTTCTTTCTGTTCCTTTCCTTGCTTGTGAAGGTTGAAAGTATGATGGAACTACTTGGAGGTTCGATGATTTAAGGAAATGGAGGCAAGAAGAGACCTTTCTCCAAATGTGATGGAATAAAAGGATCTTTGGTCTTTTTTATCTTTTTTATCTTTTTCTATCCTGTATTTTCCCTTCTTTTTACTTGGTTTTTTTTTTTTTTTGTACTAGTGTATGCATTATATGCTGAATGTTAAATTATCATGTATACTTGGGAGGCTGAACTGTATGAATGCCAATGTTGCAAGTTCAAAATTTTCTCGCTTCATGATACCTTGTTTCTTGACAACCTGAAATAGAAGTCAGGCATTCTATCTTCCCCGTAGCCAAAGTGCCAAACCCGAAAGCCGAAGCAGCTTCAGCACTCTTACAGACAATGAGTGAATTTCCTTCTCATAAACATTAAACAACAATTCTTCATTCTTCTATAGCAACCAGCGAAAGTTGAAATACCAAATGACCCACAAACCCAACCTCCGTCAGCATCTTTATATCCTATAATCAAATACCAAATGATACTATGGCAAAAATACAACCAATATATTAAAAAAAAAATTTATCAACATTGCACTAGTGGCAAAAAAAAAAAAAAAGAAAGAAAGAGATAGGAACTTGTATTTTGACTCCCAAAAGAAGATTGAAGCCTTGAGAGATGAAAAGATCCAGATAGATTGAGATGACTGAATAATTTCAGATAGATTGAGATGGAGCTATTCAACTTTTACAACTTGAATTGAGCCTTAATAAGAGCTGAGTTCAAACAAAGTTACTTCCAACAAAATGTCTCAACACTCTACTTCAATGACCGCTATTAACACTGTTTATAAGAAAAGCTTTGATGTTTTAGTCATTAAACAAAAGCTTAAACCAATTGCCCAAAAAATAAAAAAAACAAAAGCTTAATAAACCCGAGGAGTTCATGCAAGTCTAGACTCTTTGTTGATCAAATAAATTAGATATACTTCACTAAAATTCCAACTTCACCTAATTCTATACGTACCCTCTGCTCTACAATAAGGTTTTGTTGGAGAATTAACAAAGTTGCCTTCAAAGGCATCATGTAACCTTGAATTTATGTCCAATCAACAGCTATAGACTATAGAGTGTAGTAACCATATTGAAAAAGGGCAGTTGCAAAAACCAAAGGAACAAGATGTCATTTCTACTGAAGATGTGGAGCTCTTGACTCTTATTTTTAAGGTTACATACATGTTACTGCTGTCAAATTGAACAATGCTTTAACGGAATAGCAACAACTCATGTGGACAGTAACATTTTGCAAATAAAGTGTAAAGCACATGATTGCCCGTTACTCGTAAGCCATAATATTCACAACTCTGCCATCTTTAATCCTCCAGGGATCCATCTTTTGTTTGTGTATGTACAGACAGGCTCCTTTATTTCAGTTTGTATAGTCTTTTCTCATGGAGATGCCGAACTCACAGTCTTAGATTGTTTCTCGGCAAGTTGAGATTTGAGGAATTCCAGCACAGAAAGACGCTGCAAGTGAAAAGGATATGGTAAATAAGTTTGAAATCATTAACTAGACCTCGAAAAGCTACATGTTAGAAAATCTTACCCGAGGCTCAAGACCGGCTTCTTCAGATTTCAATGTCAGAGATTCCAACAACTTTATGGCTTCTTGAAATCCATCCACGGCCAAATCCTCTTTTCCAAGAGTTCTGTCCACATCTGCTACTTTTGCAAGGGAAACCGCCACATCTAATATCTGCAATACACAAGGAACAGGACGAAAACAATGCTACAATTTTTAATACCCAATATTATAGCATTTAATTGGAGGGAAAAGAGCATAGTTATTCCAGCACTATAATCAATTTCAACCGTAGAAGAATTAGAAAAGAAAAAGAAAATACAGTTCCCTGCCTGATTTGAAGCAGACTTGCACTTTTACATCATGAAACAGATAAGAGTGAAAGAAACAAAGTCTCAATTTCTCGCACAAGACAGTCAAGTATATCAAAATTTTGAAACTAACTGTAAAGCTAAACCCACCAGATTTGGAATTAAACATGCCATAAAAAAACAACTGCAAGGATACACATATAATAAACTTAGAGAAACACTAGACCCTCTCAAATAAAATGGAAGACCATAATTTGTAAAAATAGCAAGAAAGTACAAACCTGCGCTGCGGCCAAATGGGAATTCTTAAATTGTTAATTGCATAAGTACATGCACTTTGTTTTGATACAGAATTGTAAAATATATTTAAAAAAGAAAAGAATCAGAATACTGAATCCTCCATGGCCGCGATATAATGTCCCTACCACTGAGGAAACATCTATAAATCTAAGAACTTCCAACAACTAATACAATTTTCCATGAATCATAGACCTTCAAAAGACAAATTATGTTGACCAGTGCAATTGATCCACTCAATTTGATTGTCACCCAAAAAATACTGCAACTCACGAGCATCTCATTTTTACCATTTTTAAAACGCTAGAATGTCAAGATACCAACTTAGACACAGCAACATCTCTGGATAAACTTGAGAGAGCATAAGAAACCAGGAAATAACGCAACATTTCATATCAATGTCTTTGATTCAATCAAGTCGTACATATCCAAACGCAACATTTCATATCAACGAAAGGAATCAAGGATTATTCAGTTTAAAAATATAAGGAAACCTGGAACTTTAATATGACATGACATGATAAGAAATACCAATGATAGAAGACATGACAGAATTCAGACATACACGCACGCGTATGCATAAAGAACATGAGGAAAATATCAAGCTAAACTAAAAATAAGGAAAGAAAATAAGAAAAATCAGGGAGGAAAATAAGTTGCTAACCTGAGAAGCAACTCCGGGATGATTCTTGATAACATCACGGCGGACACCCAATGAGCGGAAGTAGTAAGACCTTGCAGCTTGCAAATCTCCATCATAATACTTGAGATCTCCAATTTTGTTAAGTGAAACAGATAGTGTATGTGTGATCTGTAGAGTAGGTTCCGGATTATCATGGCAGCCTCATTAATGAAGAAGAAAAGGGCACTATCACAAAGCAAACTTTATGGTGCTAACCTCCATATCATCTGTAGGCAATTTTGTAAGGAACTCAACGCTCTCCTCGAAGAAATTTGTTGCAGCTGTAGCATCTCCCATTGCTCGACTGCAAGAAATTCAAATGTTCAAATTTACAAACAAATAAAAAAAAAATGCATCACATATATAATGATGTCTTGTCCCCAATTATGCAAAGTAATTTTTCAAAAAATAAAGCTTTAACACAGGAAGGAAAGGGCACAAACTACTATATGTATGAATACACTACTTTCCCACCTTCATTGTTAAGGGGGTCAATCAACCAGTTAGTTAACTCTTTTTCTTTTCTACAAATATAAAATTAAAACTAAAATATCTGATGTAAAAAGAAAAGAGAATAAAACCCCAAGTCCGACTCTCCTCTCCCACAAAAGAACAAAAAACCTCTTTCTCTTTACGGGAATTCATTTTAAGAGTTTATTTTTATCTTTGGATGGAGCAGCCCTATTGGTCAATTTGGGTATTCAATTAAAAAACATGTTCCCTCTCAGCTTTGTTGGGTAGGAAAAGGAAAGGCTGTAACTTTTGTCAAGACTAAAATATAATTTTTTTTTTATAATGTTTTTTATTTTCCAAGTCACTGACACAGAATACAAGACAAAGATTTATTCATTATTTTATCTTCTGCAGCAGGATTCCAAGTGAAAAATGGCCGTGCAATAATTAAGAACTAAGATCATTAGTTGTTGAGTGTGTTATTTATTCCTCAAGATCACATAATATGATTTATATGAAGAAATGAGTTGCACATGATTGCTTTTTCATATTGAGTTGCAGTTTAAAAAAAAATAAATTTTTTTCTTAAAAAAAAAGCTAATAAATTGGTCCCGTTTTCTCTCAACATGTAATTTTCCTTTGAGTTCACTGGAGTCACTCCAATAGTTCCATTGACAGCGCATCCCCTGATCAAACTAAAAAAAATTGCAGGAAGCTTACAAGGGAGATTGACAAAATGCTCAATGACAGTGTGCAGGCTGATGAGAGAATGGTGAGAGGAGTGAGACGATTAGTGGTCGTATCAGTGGCCCATTGTGGCGGTGAGGTGAGATATGTGGAATGAGATAGCAGTATAGCTATATTTTCAGTTTTGAGGGTCAGATTAGACAGTAGAGACTTCGGACCTCTTTTATTTTTCTAATGAAAAAAGAATAAAAAGAACATAAGACTCGATGGCACAACAATGTGCCTTTCCACTAACTCAGTTATATTTTTGGTAATTTAGTTTTTTTTGAGATGACGATTGTATTACCTAATAACTGAAATATTGGTAAAACAAATTCTAGTCACCCCCTACTTAACATACCTTTGCTATCATTTACAAACTCATCTCCCAATCAATAATCTGGTATGCTAGTACAAATGAGTCATAACTAATAGGTTTCCTATCCTTTGAAAAACATTCTCAACGGTCTAGCTTAGACCCCAAACAGAAGCCAAGTTAACTTATCCTCACAAGCTCAAGAAAATTCAAATTAGCTAGGTTTGAAGAATGAGAAATACAAACCAACTACCAAGCCATCATTGAAATCCAGAATGAATACACACACCACGCCTGGACAGTAAATAAAAACAACAATCTTCTAAGCCCGTTTTGTTCATGACCTGCTAGTGCAGTCTTTCCCCTCACCTTTCAAACACAAATTGTAAAGTTCTAGCTGCATATGCATTAGTTTACCACTTTATAACCCTTAACAACCATAACAAAAAGTCTGCCCTAGTACCTTAGCAATAGGATATTACATTTTTCTGCTAGAAGGTACACCTCCTCATATAGACAGTTGCTACTCGAACAATGACCCCTAGCTAACACAATCTGAATCTATCTTGCATGATTGGATTCTGCAATCTTCTGACATAGACCACCTCATGACTTATAATGAAGAACCCCAAAAAACCTAAAGTACCTACTCCTTAAAACACCAATGATGTAGAACTACCCTTATCAGTCTCCTAAAAGGTTTTACAAACACGTTCAACATGCACCCTTCAACTAAATCAACCTTTTTCCACCAAATACTGTTACACTTCTGCACCAATACTCTTTAGACATCCTCAACCTTCACTCTTCATCAGCCACGTTAAAGTCCTAAAAAATCCTCTCTCACCCTTCAAGGCCACGACAAAATATTTCCAATCAATTATATCACTCATATTGGATATTTAAAGTCAAATGTCCATCCTTCAATATTCATTAGAAGAATGCTGGATTAATCTTGACTAGAACAGGTCAAGCAATTTTTAGAGAAGAGGGTAGAGACCGTAGACAACTAGAAACTTTTAACGAAATTATTTCATTTCAGCATAGTATAGTATCATTAGCAAGTTGGACTTTCTTCCATAATAAGTGATATAATACCTCATGAGTAGAGCTGTGTAAAAAAAGAGATTGGGGTCAACAAAGTAATCTCTAGAGGAGACACCAAATAATCAACAAGCTCAATCTAGAATAGGCACATGAGTCATATTTGAGTTTACTGTAATCCGTGATATTTAAAATGAACATTCCAGAGTTTTAAACCACATTGGAAAGGCTCAAACATGTTGAAACCTCAAATTTGCGTTTAGCAACTATACTTTCAATCTTGTAAACATATAAAAAGCAAAGACTGATACTAATATAAGTCCAAAAACTCCAAGATAATTAAGCTAACCATTAAACACTTAATAAACTAGGTTGTGCTCTTCTTATCTCTCAAAACAAATAAAATAAAATCAACAGTCTAAGCAGACCACATAATTGTGTGGCAAATATACACAATAAAGATAAGAGAGAGGAGTGCAGGTGGTAACATACCAGCAATCACCAAGCATACCAAGAACTGCCCCAAGCTGTGAGCACAACTCTGATGTGTTGCCCATTTTGTCTAATTGATCCCGGATGTCTTCAGCACACATATTGAGCCTACATTTAGCACTTTCTATATTCTGAGCACGAAATGCCTGCATAAAGCAAGCAAAAACTAACTTAATATATAACCAAAAGAGCTGTTCTCAAGGCTAAAGATTAAGAATTAAAGCAAGGAGCAGGTAGGTAACTTACCCTCATAGCCTGTTGCACCAGGAAAGCACCTCTGTCCAACGAGACATCCTCATAAATTACCTTATTATCCCCATTCGAAGCTTGCTCCCCAGCTCCATTACCATTGGTGTCAACATGGGCCCTCTTGATCCTAGCGTGCCCTTCAATAAATCGATCAACCATACTTTGAAGATTGGAGTCAGCTTCCAATTTCTCTATGTCAGCTCCACATAAAGGACAATCCTTAAACCGAGATATACACACTCTAGAAAAGAAAAAAGCAACATAAACGGGTCAATTAAAAAACACAAGCAATGATTCTCTCTCTATATATAAAGCAAAATCAGCCAAATAAGATAAATCCACCAAGGAATTAAGGAATTATCATTACAAAAGAGTCAAATAAGAAAACCCATAATCGAATTATCATAAAAAGGGCCAAAAAAAAGAGAAAAAAATAGTGAAATAGGAAAAACCCAAAATTTTAAGGGAAATCAATACAGGAGATAATTGATTATTACTTGCAGAAGAGATGAGAACAAGGGATGCATTTGGTGGAGTCAAAGAGAAGAGCTTGGCAGATCATGCAGCTGAGAGGACCAAGCTTGAAGTTGTTGGAATCATAACCAAATGGACATTTAGGAGACACAGTGGCGGTGTCGCCGGAATCTTTCCTCACCGCTTCGCTGCCGCTGGCTGCCACTTTTTTAGCTGAACCAGTGTCGTCCGGTCGAGCAGCTCTCACGAATGGACAAACCGGTGTCGTCATCTTCTTCTTTCTCCAGAAAAAGAAAGAACTCAAAATGACAAAATCGGAGGAGAAATGAGCTTCTGACGAATAATATTTGGGATTGTTCAGAGCGTACGATGTCGTTTTATTTTACTTTGTTTCTATGGCTACCGTTTTCTTCAGCAACGCGTATTCACCGCAACGGCTCATCTTCTTGGGATTACAAACCATACTAGTATATATATGATGATATTATATTATGTGACTTTTTTTTTCTTAAATCATATTTTGGCCCTTTATCTTTTTCAAAAGATCCAAATAAACCCTTTAATTTGTTTTAGGGAAAAATAAATTACTTACTCTTTGACTTGGTTTAATACCCAAATCCCCCTCTCCTAACTAGGGGTGTAAAAATGAATAGGGTGTTCGACCAATAAAAGCCGTTTTCATTGCCTTAATGGCATGCTTATGTTCGTGCCCGTTTAGGACTCGTTTATATTCGTTTGATAAGATAAATGAACGAATTTGAAAAAAATTATAGTGTTCGTTTGATAAACGAGCCGACCTCGAATAAGCGGTGTTCGGTTTGTTTATGTTCACGAACATGCTCGATTAATGTTCGTTTAGTATTCGTTTATTGTTCGTTTAATAGCTCGTTTATGTTCGTTAATCAAGATTATAATAATAATATATATGTAATTATATTTTTTATTTCAAATAATATTTTGATTTTATTAGAAATATTTATTAATATGTAATAAATTTTTTAATATTTATTTAATATGCAATAAATATTATTAAAATAATATGTAATCATCAGAAATTAATTTCTAATGAAATATTTTTAATAATATTTGTTTGTGAACAGATTCAATAGTTATCATGAACTAGTTCGTTTATTTTGGAAAAAAAAAAAACTAGTTCGTCTATTGTTCACAAACAAATCCATTCAAACGAGTCGAATATAAACAAACATGAACATTGCGTTAATAAACGAACACGAACTCGAACACCCTATCGAAATTTTAAACGAATACGAGCCGAACTCGAACAAGCAAAATGTTCAAGAACACGACTGGTTCGTGTTCGAACTCATTTGAGCTCGGCTCATTTACAACCCTACTCCCAACTTGCACAAAAAAACAACTTCCTCCCTAAACTGTTTTTCTTATCTAATTGCACCTTAACATTACACCAAAAAAAAGGCATATGCCCCTTACCGTCAACAAAACTGTTATATGTACTTAACATAGCAAGAGAGTTACGAGGGTTAACTATCAACAACTAAGCAAGACTAGGTTAAGATCGAATCTCGGAACAGAAGATATATAGGGTTCTCAGAACTTCCATAGTCAAAACTAACGTTTTTTCATAATAAATTCATGCACTTCCATTTACATTGTCTTTTCATAATGAAAAGTTGTCTCCATTTGTTGCAAATTAACAATGAACAATATACCAATTAAATGCAGCACCAATTAATGTGTTCCTAAATAATCTTATTTGAGAAAATCATTCACATTTCCACATTTGATACTGAACCTCACAATATGTTTCAAGGTTGATTGACCATCATACAAGAAAAGACAGAAAAATCAAGTACTTTAAACCCTTCGGAAAATAGATTGCATTGATCAATCTAATCTGAATATGACAGCTTCCTATAGGTTGGCCTATTTCCAACCCTCAAGCCAAGAACCATTAATTGTTCTTGCATGATTCCTAATACTTGATCCCTTACCAATATTTGTTGCAAGTTGCAACTCAGGCTCTTTCTTAAGAGGGATCTAATATGCTGGTAAATTCTTGGGTAATTCACCCCCATTTCTAATCTAGTTTTGCCCCAATTAAGCATTGTCCTGTTAGGATTTTTTGACCCAATTCCTAATTAGATTTGGATTAGGATTTTTCTAGAGATTTTTGATTGGTGGACAAAAATCCTAATAGGAATGGGATTCTTGGAGTCCAAGTTTATGTTAGTATAAATAAGCAGTTTATGTTCAGTTTTTTGTGTGTTAAATTGTGAGAGAGAAAAAGATGAGATAGTTTTATGTTGTTGTGAGGAAATCACCCATGGTGTTGGGTTGATTAAATTGAGAGTTTGCTAGAAAGATTGTTATGATTATTTATTGTATGATTGATTTAATAGTGGAGATTTGTGGCATAGGTCCACAAGAAAATTTGCTTTGTTGTTTTCCGCTTTAATTATTTGTTTGGTTAATTCCTGGGATATCCGAAGTTACAACAAGTGGTATCAAGAGCTTGGTTGATTAGAGATGGCAGACACTAGCAGCGGATCAGCTTTGAAGTTTGAGATTGAGAAGTTTAATGGAACAAACAATTTTCAGATGTGGCAGAGTACGATAACAGATGTGTTAGTACAACAAGGATTGGGAGATGCGCTTGAAGCTGATAAGCCTTCAGCGATGAATGACAACAAGTGGAGAGATATTCAACAAAAAGCAGTAAGTACAATTCGTCTGTCTCTTGCTACTGAAATTAAGTATGATGTGTTAGATGTGAAAACCCCAAAGGAGTTGATGGATAAGTTGGAGTCGATTTATATGTCAAAATCGATTACTAACATGTTGTGTTTGAAGAGAGAATTATTTGGATTGAAGATGAAGGTGGGAACAAGTTCAAGGACACACCTAAATGAGTTCAATAGATTGGTTACTCAGCTGGCAAGTGTGGATGAAGTCATGAAAGAGGTTGATAAAGCAGTTTTGTTGATTAATTTTCTTACCGACAAGTATGATCCTGTGACTAGAGCTTTGATGATTGGTAGAAAAACCTTGAGCTTGCAAGATGTGACTTCTGCAATTTTTTAGTATGATAGATTGAAAGAAACTGAAAAGAAAGATGAAGAGAATGGTGCTCTCATGGTGGAGCGTGGAAGAACTAATGAAAAAAAAAGAATGATGCAAGATCGAGGGGTAGATTCAATGAAAGAGGAAGATCAAGTTCGAGGCCAGGGGTAGATATGAATAACAAGGAGTGATATTATTGTCATGAGATGGGGCACATAAAAGCTGTTAGGGGCCAAAATCGGGAAGGCTCAAATCCACCAAATCCTCTCCAAACACATTCAAAGGTTGGGCCAATCTATCTCTTATTCATTCCTACTTTTCTTTGGCCCAACAAAACACATAGGACTGTGTTAACAAAAAGGTGATGTTTCTTAATGATCATGGTGAAATTGTGAGTGAAGAAAAGGATTTTAGTGATGGAAATGATGAAGGAGGTTCTGCGCAAGAGGGAGATGATGATGGTGATGAGTTGGCTTCACTTAAGAATTTGGTTGTTAGGAGAGCCTTGAGTGCATATGTGAGAGATGATGTGCAAAATCAAAGAGAAAACTTGTTCCATATGAGGATGTATGCAAATGGAAAGCCTAGTAGTTTGATCATTGATGGTGGAAGCTGTACAAACATAGCTAGTGTTTATTTAGTAAAGGAGTTGCAATTACCCACTACCAAACACCCTAAACCCTATAGTTTAGGATGGATCAACAACAAGGAGGAGATTAAAGTTAACAAACAAGTTTTAGTTTCTCTTTCTTTGGGCAGGTACAAAGAAGATGTCTTGTGTGATGTTTTGCCAATGCAAGCATGCCATGTGCTACTTGGTCGACCATGGCAATTTGACAACAAGGTGAAGCATGATGGTGAGTCCAACAAGTACACCTTTATGCATGGTAAGAGGCCTATTACTTTAATTCCTTTATCACCTCAAGAAGCTTTAAAAGATCAATTTAAATTGAAAGAGGATTTTGCTAAGTTAGAGGATGAATTTAAGGTTAAAGAAAGGGCAAAGCATGATAGT
Organism: Corchorus olitorius; assembly: GCA_001974825.2. Lineage (NCBI taxonomy): Eukaryota > Viridiplantae > Streptophyta > Magnoliopsida > Malvales > Malvaceae > Corchorus > Corchorus olitorius. Next base: position 14,959 of record AWUE01014197.1, read on the forward strand.
TCTAGTGATTACGTTGGAAATACATCAATTGTGCAAGCTAGTTCTAAGAAAGTTGTTAAAGAGTGTATGTTAGCTTCTAAGAGTAAGATTAAGAGTGCTTTGAAAGATAATTCTGTTTTATTCTTACTTTTGCTTAAAAATACATTTGTGAGCACTAACAACTTGGCTGGAGAACTTCCAAGCAAAATTGTTTCTCTTTTAGATGAGTTTGCAGATTTGTTTCCTGAGGAGATTCCTAGTGGTTTACCACCAATTAGAGGGATTGAACATCAAATTGACTTCATCCTTGGGGCGCAAATTCCAAACAAACCAGCTTATAGGACAAATCCTGATGAAACAAAAGAGTTGGAGAAACAAGTTGGAGAGTTGCTAGAAAAGGGTTATGTGCGCGAGAGTCTTTCTCCATGTGCAGTTCCAGTCTTGCTTGTTCCAAAGAAGGATGGAACTTGGAGAATGTGTGTTGATTGTAGGGCAATAAACAACATCACAGTTAAGTATCGCCACCCTATTCCTAGATTAGATGATATGCTTGATGAATTGCATGGTTCTTGCTTATTTTCAAAGATTGATCTTAAGAGTGGATATCATCAAATTCGCATGAAAGAGGGTGATGAATGGAAAACTGCTTTTAAAACTAAGTTAGGATTGTATGAATGGTTAGTTATGCCTTTTGGATTAACTAATGCACCTAGTACTTTCATGAGGTTAATGAATCATGTTTTAAGAGCTTATATTGGGAAGTTTGTTGTTGTTTATTTTGATGATATACTTGTGTATAGCCGCAACTTAGAGGAACATATTGAGCATTTGAGATGTGTTTTAGATGTACTTAGGGTTGAGAAGTTGTATGCTAATCTTAAGAAGTGCACCTTTTGCACAAACAAGCTTGTTTTTCTTGGTTTTGTGGTTTCTGCGCAAGGTACACATGTTGATGAGGAGAAGATCAAAGCCATCAAGGATTGGCAACCCCACCAACATTGGTCAAGTGAGATCCTTCCATGGCTTGGCCGGATTCTATAGGAGGTTTGTTAAGGATTTTAGCACCTTAGCCGCCCCTATTACTAGTGTGATGAAGAAGAATGCACCATTCAAGTGGGGAAAAGAGCAACAAGAAGCATTTGAGACTTTGAAGGACAAATTAACTAATGCTCCTTTGCTTGTTTTACCTAACTTTAACAATACTTTTGAGATTGAATGTGATGCATCAGGTGTAGGTATTGGCGCTGTACTCATGCAAGGAGGGAAACCTGTGGCATACTTTAGTGAGAAGTTGAATGGGGCTGCGTTGAACTATCCTACTTATGATAAAGAGTTGTATGCTCTTGTTAGGGCATTACAAACTTGGCAGCATTATTTGTGGCCTAAGGAGATTTGTGATTCACACGGATCATGAGAGCTTGAAGTACTTAAAGGGCCAACAAAAGCTGAATAAGAGGCATGCTAAGTGGATTGAGTTCATTGAGAGCTTTCCATATGTGGTGCGCTACAAGAAAGGTAAGGAGAATGTTGTAGCCGATGCTTTATCAAGGAGGTATGTTTTACTTTCCATGCTTGATTCTAAATTTCTTGGATTTGAGTTCATTAAGGAATTATATGCTAGTGATGCTTATTTTAGTGATGTGTTTAAAGCATGTGAAAATTCTGGATTTGGAAAGTATTATAAGCATGATGGATTTTTGTTCAAGGAATCTAGATTGTGTATACCTACTTGTTCTTTGCATTTTGTGCTTGTGAGGGAATCGCATGAGGGAGGTTTAATGGGTCACTTTGGTGTTGATAGAACATATGAAATTTTGCATGAACACTTCTTTTGGCTTAAGATGCGATATGATGTAGGGAAGCATGTTTCTAGTTGCCATTACTTGTTTGCAAGCTAAATCTACATCTAAACCTCATGGATTGTATACTCCTTTGCCTATTCCTCATGAACCATGGACTCATATTAGCATGGATTTTGTGTTAGGCTTACCTCGTTCTAGGAGAGGTAAAGATTCTATCTTTGTGGTTGTTGATAGGTTTTCTAAGATGGCACACTTCATTGCTTGCACTAAAACCGATGATGCCATTAAATGTAGCTAATTTGTTCTTTAAAGAGATTGTTAGACTACATGGAATGCCTAGGACGATTGTGAGTGATAGAGATGCTAAGTTCTTAAGTCACTTTTGGAGAACTTTGTGGGCTAAGTTAGGTACTAAATTGTTATTTTCAACTACTTGTCACCCTCAAACTGATGGTCAAACTGAAGTAGTTAATAGGACTTTGTCTACCTTACTTAGAGCATTGATTAAAAAGAACTTAAGAACTTGGGAAGATTGTTTGCCTCATGTTGAATTTGCATACAATAGAAACATACATAGTACAACTGGATTTTCACCTTTTGAATGTGTGTATGGCTTTAATCCTTTAACCCCATTGGATTTGTTGAGTTTACCTTTGAGTGTGCAAGTTGACATGGATGGGCAACGCAAGGCAGATTTTGTTAGCGTATGTTTGGATCAAATGAGGAGGGGTGGGGTGGGGAAGGGTGGGGTAGGGAGGGGGAGGGTTTGGAGGGGGTTTTAGAAAAATTATGTTTGGTTTAAAGAAGGGGTAAGAAGTGTGTCCTCATGTTTTGTGTTTGGTTGGAAGAAAGGGTTGAGAGGAGTTTTATGTGTATTTTACAAATTTACCCTTATATATAAAAAATTTATATGTTATAATTAATTTTTCTACACAACAAAATAATTATTATATATTCTATCTAAATGTATAATAATTATATTGAGCATTTGTTATTATTTTTGAAATATGAGCATTTGTTATTATTATTATCATTATATTAATGCTAAAAAATAATTAATGTATTTTACAAACTATTTTTTCTGGTAAATAATACATGAGATGTGTTTTCTTTATTATATTTTTAAAAAAAATTAAAATATAACATGATAATTTATATTTGATATATTATTTTAAAGTTAATCTTTGTTTTATCATTACAAAATAAATGAGAAAGAAATAAACTATAAACTATTTTAAAAATAAATTATTATATATTCCTTATCAAAATGAAATTATTTTTATTTTTATAATTAAAAATATTCATATAAAAATTATATTATATTA